>VNJZ01001027.1:0-18522 GCA_008042795.1 Drosophila asahinai | reverse complement strand
CTATCGTAGCAGATTTTCAATTCTACGGCTGTATATAATAGTCTACTTGCGCACCTCAGCCTCGGTGCTCATCGTCACTACGTGGACAGCCGTCCACAGTGATATCTGGTTTATATTTTTAGGAATTTTTTCTAAAGGTTTTTTTTTTTTTTTTTAACACATATATATTATTTTTACATTAGTCAACCAAATTAATGGTTATAAAATGTAGGGACTAGCAATAGTAACAAAAATAACATGGATGCATAACATGGAAACGGTAATCTCCCTAACATAGGGAACGAAGTGACAATCAGTGAAATGTATTTATTGGGGAAGGACTCTCGTTCTCTGCCGTCCTCCCATCCATAAGTCTCCTGGGTGCCGTCTTTGAAGCCTTCTTCTGGTCCTCGGTGTTGCCAATGAAGCAGCTAGTTGGTTCGCATGGACTCTAAGCCGTTCATTATACAGACTCGAGTGTCGATTAATTTGCTCCCTCACGGTGGGGATGTGAAGGTCCTTTGACCAAAATTTCACTGCATTATTTTTTTTTGCCGAGCTAATCCGACTTAGAATTCTGCTCACAGCTGTCGTGACTGTTTCCATCATGTTATAACAGTTGGGTCACATCTTCTGGAAGCTCTAACTGCCTAGATGTGGTGGTGCTCGCAAACTAACAATAAATGGATCGGATGATATCAGTAACCTGTGTATACGATCAGTATTTGTGCATAAGATCAGTTTTTGTGTTCATAGCATTGAGATCATATTTATCGCATGACTGGACTGACCATTTTTGTATACTGCTGCAAGGTATTGTATTTCGTGTCTGCCATTAAGGCAAGCGTAATTTCATCAGATCACTTAAGTTCCAGTCGACACTTTCGCTTTCTTAATGGCAGACCCCGTTGACCCTGGGAGTATTTGACAACTGATATATTAGGATAACTTTTTCGTCCGACTGCAAATCCTGTTCTGCGGCTCTCAGAAATTCATTTTCATTAATTGTTGACAACATATCTTTGAATTTTCTCTTTATGTGTTTTTAAACAACACTCATAAAATGATTTTTTTGGCCTTTCATTGTTGTATGAGGAGGAAGCACTAACGTAAATGTTATAGGCATGTTCATTTCTGGCGACCTGAAGCCAAATTGCATTATTTATAAAAAAACTAGATTTGTCTCTCTTAGATTTACCATATCTATTTTGAAATTTAAAACATAGTTTGGTCATATTTATACCCTAGCAGAGGGTATTATAGTATTGCCATGATATTTGCAACGCAGTGAAGGAGGTATCTCCGACCCCATAAAGTATATATATTCATGATCAGCATCACCAGCCGAGTCGATCTAGCCATGTCTGTCTGTCTGTCGGTTTCTACGGGAACTAGTCTCTCAGTTTTTAAGCTATTAAAATTTTCAGCATAGCCTAATTTCTTTAGCACGCAGTATATACGAGGTGTGTTCAAAAAGTATCGCGAATTTTGAATTTTCGCGGGTTATGTATATTCCAATTTAGATTTTTTTGTGGTCTTATGTCGCTACCAATGTCTCTCACTTATGCCGACAAGCTCGGCCATTTTGAATGTTCGCTTAATTGTTGATAGTTGCTTTGCTTGCACGTGTTTTGGATCGTCTTTGATTTTTACCTATTCAAAAAAATTAATTAAAGAACCTGTATTTTGATTTTGTGTGAAAAACGAAATTAAGTGCGCGGATGAATTCCGAATGTTGACTGTGGCATACGGAGAAGCTTGAACCGAAGAAACGTTTATCAGTGGTACAAAATGTTCTCAGAAGGTCGAAAGGAAAGGCCGAAAAGAACAAAAAAAGGCTTTTGTACCACTATAACGCCCCTGCTCACACATCGTTGCTTGTGGGCGACTTTTTGGCCAAAAACAACACACTAATGATGCCGCAGCCACCGTATTCCCCAGATCTGGCCCCTGTGACTCTTTCTTGTTCCCTAAACTGAAGAGGCCTATGAAAGGACACCGTTACGCTACGCTTGACGAGATAAAGACGGCATCAAATAAGGTGTTGAACCAGAAAAAAAAAAAAATAAGTGCTTCGAAGATTGGATAAACAGTTTTAACAAGTGTATAATATCTCATGGGGATTACTTTGAAGGGGACAAAATAGATATTCCTGAATAAATAAATAATAATTTTTGAAAAAACAAAAAAATCGCGATACTTTTTGAACACACCTCGTATGTCAGAACGGCCGAAATCGGACCACTATATCCTATAGCTGCCATAGGAATGATGGCGAAATAAATGTAAACAAAATTTTAACTTCTCTGTTTTTAAACGTATTTCTTTAAATTTTCGAGATATAGCGGTATATATATAGTTTTTTACGGTTTTAGAATTACGGTTTTAATTTTATTAAGATCGGCCAACTATATCATATAGGTGCCATAGAAGCTATCGGTCGATTTATATGAACATGTAAAATTCGACATGTAAAATGTAAAATTTACAAAATTCAATATCTGTTCAACATTACTAAAATGTATCGATCTTCAATGATCCAATTGCAGACTGCAAGGGTATACAAACTTCGGTTTACCGAAGTTAGCTTTCTTCTTGTTAATATTAATTTCGACTGATCAGTGTTCGTTGACAATCACCATCACTGAGAGATCTACAAGTTAGTCTCGCTTAACCGGTTTCACGTTTCTTGAACAAACCTCGAAAAATGCAGCACGAGTTTTTGCACACTTTTGCAAGATTTTATTTTTGATTCTGAATTAGAAAAAAAAATTGGGTAAAATAAAATAATTTTGTTTTTGAAAGTGGATCGAAAATTGCCTAATGATTATGGAAAACATAACTTTGGAATTGATTTTGTGCTTGTTTTCGTAACAGTTGAACATTTATAAAAGTTATGCTTAAAGTCCATCGACTACACCAAAAATATTTAATTTCTTGCTATAAGTTCTCCTAGATTGGCAAAATCTCAGACTGTGCTTAGGTAAGGTTTTCGATCAAACTATTTAGCACTATCCTCTTGCTTTCGCTATCCTGTGCTGATAAGACCGATCAAGACATCAACAATTTCATTAATCTATTTTTCCCATTTCTAATCCCAATGTAATTTGTTCTTTTTTCTATACTGAACTTATTTTTCTCCTTTATGATTGATTCATTCGCATTCCTTGGCGGATCAGTTAATAGAGCGACGAATTGGCCAGTGCGTTTCTCTTCGTGTACACCTTAAAATAAAGCCTAAGTGTTGTTACAAGTGTGCATATGTTTTCATGTATTTGTGTTGGTATATACACTGCCATAAGGCAGATTTGAGCACCCCTGATCTAGAATATCTGCCTCCCTTTCTCTTCTCTGTCGATGTCGACAGCGACAGAGTTTTTTTCTCTCGACGTCGCAAATTTGTTCATACCAGAAGTGTTTGGAGAAATATGGAAAACCAACAGCTGATGACGAATCATTTTCCACCACGACAATGCAAGTTCTCACAAGTAAAAGCAAACAAATTTATTTTTGGGAACTCAAAATATTGAATTGATGGGTCATCCGCCTTACAGTCCTGACTTGTCACCTATTGACTTCTTTTTGTTTCCTTATATCGACAAAAAACAAGTGAGAAAGCTACAGTCGAGTGTGACCGACTGTGAGATACCCGGTACCCGAAGCATTGTGCGTGAAATTAAATAGCACACGGACATGGAAAAAACAAAATATTGATAAATGAAGACAAATGTTGCTAAACACATGCTGAGCAACATTCAAAAATGTCAAATGATGCTAGGAACATGTTAGGCAAAGTTCAAAAAACACAAATTCTGCAGCTGTAAGCAGCTGCATTTCGAATTAATACTGCGCCCGAAAGCGCGCAACACTCTTTTTCGCTACTGACTTTGTGGACGCTCAGAAGAAGAAAATGCATACACAGAAACTTTATTGTTTAAATACTTCCATGTTTATTATCCGATTTTACAAACAAACTTGATCTGCGTCCAACAGATTTCAATGCTGTCACCAAATTTGGTAACTCTAGCTCTTATAGTCTCTGAGATTTGTTTACCAACACGGACGGACGGACAGACGGACATGGCTAAATCGACTCGGCTGGTGATGCTGATCAAGAATATATATACTTTATGGGATTGGAGATGCCTCCTTCTGCCTGTTACAGACATTATCGATTGGCACTAACTAATAATACCCTTGTAGCCTATGAGTACCGGGTATAATTATGGGTTAACGATTTTTATCGCCAGAAGAAGCAGTTGAAGCGTTTAAAAACCATATTTTAGTGGTGTCTCTATTAGTTCGTTCGAATGCAAAAGTGTATTTTTGAAAAACAATAAAACCGTTTTCAACCACCAGTTTTAATTTTGTCATTGCTAGGCCAGAAATATAAAAGGCAGCCCACGTATGACAAATGTCTCCGAGGACTGGCCGAACTGCAGGGTTACTGTTTATCTGTACCTGAATTAGTGTGTGTACAGACGGACAGACGGGCATGGCTAAATCGACTCAGCTGGTGATATTGATCAAGAATATACATACATAACATATGTCTATAGTTTATGGGGTCGGAGATACCTCCTTCTGTATACATACATTACAAATTATTTAATTAGTTATAGGATCGGCACGCTGCTTTAAATTAATTTCGTAATATTAATGTTTACATTTATTCAGCTTAGAGTTGATAGTAAAACTAATTAAGTAATTTGTTTTTTTTTTTTTTAATATTAATTTATTAATTTGAAAGTAGACATGTTTTGAAAGTCATTGGCATCAAGACATTAAATTTTAGTGAAAACTAGTGTAAGTTGCTTAATAAAAGACAATATGTTATATTGGTTTTAAAAAATATATTTTGACCGTAGCTGTATATCTCTATATACATATGTACTCTCGCGCCGAAACGTGCCGAAGCGTGCCACTAACCAAATTTCATGTATCCGAAAGATTTTGACGTGTTACTAGCAATCGATTTGCGCTGCGCGGCATGGCCAGGAACAGGAACCAAAAAGAGGCACGGGCCTGAACGCACCGTGATACTGGTGCATGCCGAATGTTAGAGTTAGAGAGGCGGCGAATCACGGCATCCGCGTGGCGTCAATTTTAAGCGGATGAACATGAATTTAACTAAATTAGGGATGATGTTTGGGCATTGAAATAGCGTTGCTGTTGTGCGTGCAACAAGCTTGAAGGAAAGCTGATTATGGAGAGAGGGCAGCCAGAGGCCGCGAGTGTGGCGGACGGCAAAGAGCCCATGCAGCTGCTTTCGGCCTATTTAGCCAAAGAATTGGAGAAGTGTTCGGATAATCAGATAACAGTAATACTTAAGCATTGCTTTGTCGTGTTTCCATTGCAGGGTCCCTACACTGATACTTCAGCGGCACCGCCGGTGTTCGCTCCCCCTCACAGGATTTACGGCAGTAAATCGTGATGCTTTTCACCAGAGGACCGTCAGCTGTCAGTAGCTTGTGGCTTTGGAAGGTGGAACGAGAGAGCGCAGATGAGAGACGAGGGACAGAAAGCATTAACATGGCTGCCGTCGGCTTCCGCAAGAAATTTTATGGCAAGCTCGGGAGCACTGGAAATCGGCACTCTTCGTTTATAGCAAGACAATTGAAGAGAGGGACTTGATTACTTAAGAGCGACAAGGCTACGAGACCCCTCTCTAATGTTGAAACATGTCCGCAGCGTTTTCAAGTCGCACCTTTGTCGGAGAAGCTGCATCCAAGCCAATTAGCAGGTGAATAAATCCCTGCTGCTATTTTTTACTCTCATTTCTAGTAATTCAATGAAATTAGCTAAGTGTGCTGCCGAGCGTTGAGCACAGAGAACAGAAACCAAAAAGAGTCACAGTGCATTTTGCCAAGCGCAGTTTGCGCTCTCTTACAGCTTTTAACTCTCAACAATTCGGTTCTACGCACTTCATTTTCAAGCTAAATAAATAGGCTTGGCTGCGAATTGCAGAACTGCCGAGAATGGATTCTAACCGGCCCTTCCCCGAACTGCTGTGCACCATGCTTTCGGGTCCCATTGGAAGTATGGTGATTCCCGACGGCCAGTGCAGAGGAGCCGTGCACTTCGCGTCCTTCTGCGGCTGTTTTCAGTTGCAAACAGACAATTAAGCTGCAGAGTTCGGATCTCGCTCGCGAACTTGTTAAAGGCGGAAAGTGCAATTGAAATTCGTGAGAGCCGCGAGAGCAGCGCAGCTAGAGTGAACTATTAGGGGACAGCTCATGATTCGGGTGAAAGTTTTAATCGCGGAATTAGACAATGTATCCGTATCCGAATCCGGTTTCCTGCAGCACCGGTGCCTGTCAGTAGCTTCTAATGCGGAGTATACCCGGAAAGCTCAGTGTTGTGTCCTCTTAACCCAGTGCAAGGCAGAAATAAAACAGCCAGGGTTAAAAAGAGGCAATTTGTGGAAGTGCTGACTCCAGCCAAGCGGGTCCAAGGGATTTTCAAGCACGCTGAAACGCATTGTGTTCGATTTGATTTGGCGACAGCCAACAGGGAGACACCAAGGATACTAAGAGACATAAAGGGACATAGGGACGAAAGGAGGATTTGACTTTTATAGGAATTATTTATTAAAAAAACGGGATTGCTGCGATTGCTTATTCAGTCGCAAAAGATTTGGCACGTGCCTGAACCTTGAAAGTCATTAATAACAGTTTTTATTGATGGTAACGGGATTATAATTGTAGGTGGACTCCAGACTCCGTCGGAGTACTTAGCCAACTGTATCCATTGCGAGCCGACCGAAAATATTAACACCGAAGTACCGAAAATAAGAAGTTCCATCGAATTCAGGTATGTCAGGATTCTAGAAATGTATTAATTTTTCTACAGGCAAATTGGAAAACAATTTTCAAGGCATGCTGGTGAGACCCCAATTCATCCTCGTGGATGTAGAGATTTTAGCGAATCATCTTCAACGGAGACCTGCTTAACGCCCGTACAACAAATATATGTAAATTATGTGTCGTCAGTCAAGAGACATTAAATCAATCAGCCAGATAACAAGAACTATGCAAAAAATGCAAAAAATGGATAGAATTTTTAGTTAAACACAAATAAAAAAGTGATGAGAGATGGCAATGTCGAAGGCAGCGCAACTGTGAGGGCTAGAAAGGGCAGGAGGTCGTCATTTGTGCATATTGCAGAATCTATCTATTATCATTTGGATGCAAACTAAGGTGCTGGCCCTATTTGGGCGGAGGAAGTTCTTTCTCTTCAGGTGAAGTGCAAATTGAGGCGCCATTGAGTGCGGCGAAAGAATAGCTCACTGCTCAAGTGGGAAAGAGGCTAGGAAGAAAGCTGTAAGGAGCTTAGAAGAGATGACAGCCAGCAGCTTAAGGGTAACGACAACAAACTGCAGATTCCAATTTCTGCAAGAAAATTCAAGAATTACAAGAATATCGTGTATAATTCAAAATGTCGTAATATATAAGTTTAACTATGAAAACTACAAGAACCTAAGATAGACAACATTTTATCCTAATCGTAAATATTTTTAAACCCGTTTTTAGCATTAACCAGATTAATTCAAAATTTAATTTTATTACTTACTCTATAGGCTGGAAGAATAGTCGTAGCATTTATACCTGGAATTTTTGTATTGAATAAGTAATGTTTGTCTTTCGTATGGATTTTTCCTAATAATTTAAAAACTTCATTTCATTACTACTTATTTTACGTTGTAAAATTTGTCTTTCATTTATATTTCACGCATAAATGTATTTAAAGTGTGAAAAGCGTCGACATATATAGTATTTACGCTAAGCACAATTTGACAAAAGTTTTAAGCTTCACAGACCACTGTACCGCGACGATCCCACAGACAGGCGCTTGAATTTTGTGTATTCATAATTTGTCAGTGTGCGTGTTAGGTACGGATTTTGTATGGGAATTAGGCCAAACTTTAAAGATTTATTGTGACTAAACTAAGAGCGTCCCCAACATAATTTCTATACCCAAATGTACGTTGGAGCACCCATATCTATGGTTTTTTTTTAAATTTTTTGGAAGGGGCCGAACTAACAGAAATTTACCAAAAAAAAGTTATGATTTTGTTCGTTTGTCAGAGAATTAATCGAAGGTAAATGATACAACTTTAAATACCTTTTTGATTTTGTATATGTAAGTTGTTTTAATCGTTAATCGCCCAACCCGAGTAACATAATACCCAAAGTCAATCAATTTTAGTAACAAAACCGCTGGAAGCTTTCAACAAAACCGACTACAACACGAACAATCGAAAACAAAGTTGTCAATAAAGAACCTAAAGCACGCTCTCGGTAGTGGTCTATTTAGAACATTAATTTTTATTAATGAAAATTGTGCCGTTGGGCCAGGATAATGTTAAAAATGATTCAATGAACTAGAAAGAACGCAAGACTGTAAGAAAACAAGGAAACCATTGACCATAATAAGAAAGGATAGCAAAAAATAGGCTACAAATAAAATCGTTAAAGTACTTCAATTTATTTCCCCTTGAATATTCACTTCGTTGATTGCGACCCTGACATCTTGTGGCAGTTTAGCACATCAATAAAATTTGAAAGGTAAAAGAGATATTGATATTGAAGTATTTATATGCTTACCACGGAAAAGTATGCCCCTACAAAGCGTTCGGCGATAAGAGAACCCATGGCATAGGGAGCAGAGAATTTACGGTTGGGAACGACCAATACAAATTGTTACAAATCGAAACGCACCCTTCAGTTCCAAAATCACATTTCCCTCACGAATCACCAGGTGAATAACCGGCGACAGAGAATAGAGCTCGAGTGATACACAGGTGACATTTCATATTAACATTTTGACATTTTTACAACTTCATATGACATTTTCATCGAAGTCCCTCAAGATTTCACCGATGGACTATACGTATTAGGCATATATGAGGCCAATCATACGTCCTATATGAAGTAATCTGTGACACACCAGAATATGTCCTATATGAAGTCATCAGTTACGTTCTAGATATGTCTATATGAAGTCATCTGTGACTCCAAAATATTTCCTTTAAGTTGTCATCAGTGACACTCTAGATATGTCCTATATGATGTCAATTATGACCCCAGATATGATATGTATATGAAATCACCTGTGCCATTGGTCACCTGTGTGATAAGAAAATTATCGGGGTCCATCGAGATTTGGTCAATGCTCCTGAAAAAATATATAACAAAAAATATTTCAAATAAATTGATTTAATTGTATATTTGATAATTTATCTTTTAAAATCGATCTGAAGCATTTTTTCCGTTGGGCCCATCCAGGATGTAGTCCTGGATCAGGTTTTCAGCAAAGATTAACTTTAATCGTTTTAACAATTGTTCGCCCCACAGTGGAATAACAGAACCAGTTTTGGCGGTAAATGTTAAAAAAAAAATTTAGATTTCGCCAAAACTGATGCCAACTTAAAGTACATAAAATGCCCTTTCACTGTCTATAAAACAATTTGATTTATGTTTTACACGACCACCACAATCCTTTCACAAAAATACACTTTTTTCTAAATCTTATATGAAAATAAAAACTGCACTTTTCCTTCACTTTTAAATATACGATTCAAAAAACCTGCTTAAATAAATAAAAATATTCGTATGCCATCAAAATATTTGACATATAAACTAATTTTGGATTATCATATAATGCTTAAATACTATTATATTATATTTTTAAAAATATTTTTGTTAAACCTTAAAATAAGCTTTATTTCTGCAGAACTATAGAAAATTTTGGGAAGTGCCGTCTTCATATTTTAGTGAAAAATACTATTTGATATAATCTTTCATATATGTAAAAAAAAGAGGTGCCCTTTTGTGCATTTTTTGAGAAAATCGATTAACAGTTTCCTACCCTCAAAAAATACGAATTTTCTCGAAAGCTTTTAATTATGTATTTAGCATTTACAGAGATAATTTTCCAAACTTAAATCGTTTTCTATGTCAATATTAGTCGGAGATTTCGAATCTGGAAATTTTTTTTGCGTTACTTTTATAGTTAATAAGTTATTGGTATAAGTTTAAGAAACTACGGGTCCTTTACCAAACTAGCTCCTGTAAGTAAAAAACCTAATTAATTTAAATCAATTGTAGCTTTAAATGTTGTTTTCTTAATACGTTAAGTTATTATTTAAGGTTATAATTTACCATATGCTAAGCTCCCTGTAAATTTATTTTGACTAAAATCTTCTATAAAAATAAATTATGAATTAAAAGAATGTTTTTATATTTGTATTATTTTTTAAAAATTGTAATTTGTATATCTAAAGTTGGTATAAACTACAAATTGCTACCTAATTTTCAGCGAATATATCGTAAAACAGTACCATTATAGCGTAATTTAATTTTTACATAATTAAAAAAAAACTAATTTTAAATATTAAAAAAATTACAATGGCTCCTCTATCACGCTTAGTTGATTTGATCGCCAATTTGGTCTATGTTACCCCACTGTGCGCCGCCAATTATTTTTGTAACTCTCTAAATCTGTAAATTTGTATACACACAAAANAATTTTTTGGAAGGGGCCCGTATAATAGAAAATTACCAAAATGATTATTATTTATGTTCTTTATAAAAAGTTTTCTAAATTTATTTATCCTTGAAAAAAAGTCATACTTTTTTAAATAATACATATTTTTATAACAGCAAGGTAAATTAACATCTGCTTGCTTGAATTTATGTTTAAATCTTCAAGTTCAGGAGTTATTAAAGATTCAAATGGGTTCAGCTCTTCCTCCGGTATTAGCGGCATGTGCATTTCGCCTGAAGCTGACTGCTCCGCCTTAAAGGTTACCTTCATGGGGGCCGTGTTCTCGGTCAGCTTGTCTACCAAGACATCCAGCTTCTGAAAAACTACGGCATTCCCGCTTCGTATTAATGCAACACTCAAAATTGGGTTCGTAGAAAATCAATTGCTTTGACTTTGCTTAATAAGTAGAGAATGCACAAACTTCATCATTTTTTTAAACGAAGGTAGTCTTGTCGGCTGTCAAAACGGTCGGGTTTTAGTGTCTTAACTACCCGAATCGTATTTGCAAATTGCTAGTTAACGGCAGTGTACGGACGAATATTATAAGAACATTTTAGAAAAAAACTAAAATAAAAAAAAAATTGTCATAGAAGATGCCTATAAAATTTATAAAAATTATACTTTCGACGTTTACAATTTTATACCATAGAGCAGGGGTCGGCAGCGTCCTATACACTGTACATAGGAAAAAATTTCAGGCAGCGCTGTCGGCACACTGACACTATAAGCGCTTCGTGTTTGTTCGGGATTCTGATATATATTCTTCGTATATATATTTTTTGGTGCCACTACATCAGAGAAGCCTATACACAATTGCTCGGTTCTCGCAGCAGCAGAGAAGCAAATCGTTCGGGTCTGTTAGTAACATTCGGGTCTGTTAGTATCATTTGGGTCTGTTAGCTTCGCACACATAGGCACTAAAAATCTGTGTATGTCTGGGTGCCGACGCCTGCCATAAAATATAAAAGTTATACCTTCTAGTATTTTTCTTTAGTATATTTGTATTACTATTTCGTATAAGTTTTATACTACGCAGTATAACAAATTGTATAAATTCTATCCTCTTGCGAATAAATTCTAAACTGGTTTCTATAAACTCTATACTGAAAAAATTTATTTATTTCGCTATTATGTTCGTTTCGACAATTGGTTTAATATTTATCTACGGTTGATTTCAACAGAATGTTATATTTATATTACATAATTATATACATATAGTATGCGATCTGAATGACAAATAAACACAAGAAAACATAAACTGAAACATTCTCCTTACCAGGGCTTGAACTCTCAACCTAATGTATGGCAGGCAAGCGTCTTACCACTTCTGCCATTCGGCATCACACAAGAGAGCGTAATAAATAGCCATACGAGGATGCCCAATGCGGTGCGAGGAACATAAACAATACAAAAATCTATTTTTAAGGCTAGTACTAAGATGATCGAAAGCCGCTTACGGAATTCCGTGAGCGAAATTGTGATTTATTTCGTTTGGGAAGCTGTGTGGGGACGAAAAATAAAGAAAATGGCTAGAATCGGTAACAATTGGTCACACTGACTTGTATTTACTAACATGTTTTGTAAACAAACTTTATAATATACAGAGAAATTAATTCAAACGCATTTTAATTAGGCGTATTATTAATATAATACGTGGCAATGGAGTTGAAGCCAACAATAATGGCGCCAACGGCAAATTGTCTAAGAATACAATTAAAATGTATTTTATGTGTTAAATCGCATATATTGGGCCTCGCCTTTACGTCTTTTATCAATTCCACTACCGCTCCAACCGAGCAGCGACTTCCCCCTTCCATGTCACTCACGGAATATATGCAATTAATTTATTTCGCTTACGGAATATTGGTGTGATCTGGCAACCATTTTACCCGGTTCGCTCACGTTCAACCAAACGAAATCCCACAAAAATCTTATTTTTGCTCTTTTTGTTCTTTTTTTTTTTTTTATATGAAGTTTTCCGTTTATGGATTTTTTCGTTCATCTTAGTACTAGCCTTAACGCCATATGTTGTCGAATTTTCGATGTAGGTTCGTATAAAAATTATACTCGAAAATATACAATTTAAACTATTGAGTATAAAAGCTAACTTCTCAGTATAAAATTTATATTATGAAGTATGAAATCAATACTAAGCTCGATATACTGCTTGGAGTATACTTTTGGACAACGCTTATTAAGTTTAAAGTTTAAACTTTAAACTCTTGATTTTTTTTTGGGTGTAGATTATGTCCTATAAAAAGAGACGGATATAAAGAATATCAACTTCTCTTTTTTTTCTCTGCTGACGTCGACAGTTTTCGAGAGTTTTCTCAGTCGACGTCGAAAAAATTTTCATATGACAAATGTCACCGAGCACAGCAGGGCTGTTTTCACTTTGTGTTTCCTATTTAATTGTTGTAATTTTTCCCAATTTTTTTATGTAAATCGATTGATGGCGTTCAGCACGCAAGGCTCAGCACAGCAAAAAATAATGGTAATTTTCTATTAACGGAGCCCCTTCCAAAAAAAAAAAAAAAAAAAAAAAGCATAGATAGGGGGTACTCCAACTAGCATTTGGGTATCAAAATTATGTTGGGGACGCTCTTAGTTCGGCCACAATAAATCTTTAAAGTTTTGCCTAATTCCCATACAAAATGTGCTTGGAAACCGTTGCTACGCAAACACGCGCACAATGACAAGCGCCTGTCTGTGTGATCGGTACAGTGGTCTGTGAAGCTTAAAATTTTTGTCAAATTGTGCTTAGCTTAAATACTATATATGTTGAAACTTTGCACACTTTGAATACATTTATGAGTGAAAAATAAATAAAACAAACATTTTTCAACGTAAAATACTTAGTAATTAACGACTATTTAGTCGCAATTCATTTTTGAAGTTTAACCTTAATTTTTTAAGACATTCCCGGATTATCCTGAGCGGCTGCATCAAATTTTCAAGGCCATTGGAAAACTTTATGATCCTAAGAAGAAGAATATTATACAAATGGACTTAAAGTTTGATGAGGTAAAAGAAGAGTATTGTTATGAACATTAGGTAAAAGAGAACGCAAAGTAGCGCCGCAGGCGAGAAATTTCTCGCCTGCGGCGCTACTTTGCATATTCTTCTTTCTTACCATCCTTCTCATTCCCGATTTTGTTATATTATAACTTTAGGATCCCGACGACTTAGAAATGGATGTATAACATTATTTAGCAACATTGCCCCTTGGATACAGAAATTAACCAAAGTATTTATGTATATATGTATACAAATTAAGTGCGTACCTAAAAATACTTATAATTGGTTTAGTAATTAATTATTGTTTGTTTTGATTCTAGGTTATTATGCACAGCTGATTTTTGATTTTGACATTAAACGAAAATAAGGACATGGAAGGTCCTTTATAATTTGATATATAATATAATCTTAATATTGAAATAAAAAAATGTTAATTACTACGTATTTTACGTTGTAAAATTTTTGATTTATTTATATTTCACGCATAAGTGTATTTAAAGTGTGAAAAGTGTCCACAATATATGTAGACACAGTATTTACGCTAAGCACAATTTGGCAAAAATTTTAAGCTTCACAGACCACTGTACCGCGACGAGCACACAGACAGGCGCTTGAATTTTGTGTATTCATAATTTGTCAGTGTGCGTGTTTGCTAGCATTTTGTATGGGAATTAAGCAAAACTTTAAAGATTTGTTGTGGCTAAACTAAGAGCGTCCCCAACACAATTTTGATACCCAAATGCTAGTTAAAGTACCCCCTATCTATGTTTTTTTTTTTTTTTNTTTTTTTTTTTTTTTTTTTTGGAAGGGGGTCCGTTAATAGAAAATTACCAAAATAATTTATGCATATATTTATACATGTATAAGGCTTTTTTATACCTTTGCAGAGGGTATTATAATTTTGATCAGATGTTTGCAATGGCAGCTATAGGATATAGTAATCCGATTTCGGTCGTTCCGACATATATACTGCGTGCTACAGAAATAAGACTATGCTGAAAATTTCAGCTCGATAGCTTAAAAACTGAGAGACTAGTTCGCGTAGAAACCGACAGACGGACAGAAGGACAGACAGACAGACGGACATGGCTAGATCGACTCGGCTGGTGATGCTGATCAAGAATATATATACTTTATGCGGTCAGAGATGCCTCCTTCACTGCGTTGCAAACATCTGGTCATCCGGATGTCTACTAGATTAAAGGTCCACTGTTTGACAACGCCTTTAGATGGTCTGTTAACTTTGCTAGATGTGATGAACAGTCGGATTTAGCGATATACCTGTGCCCCTGCAGATCGCGAAATGTTTGGGTCTCGGAGGTGACCGATTTTAATGAAATTAAAACCCAAATTCTAAAAAAGTAAAAACGGCTATAGTACGAAATTTATAGAAATACGTTGAAAAACAGAGAAAATAAAATTGTTCTTGCAATAAATTCGCCATCATTCCTATGGCAGCTTGGGTATAGACATATATACTGCGTGCTAAAGAAATAAGACTATGCTGGAAATTTTAGCTCGATAGCTCAAAAACTGAGAGACAAGTTCGTGTAGAAACCGACAGACGGACAGACCGACAGACGGACATGGCTAGATCGACTCGGCTGGTGATGCTGATTAAGAATATATATACTTTATGGGGTCGGAGATGCCTCCTTCACTGCGTTGCAAAAATCATGGCAAAATTATAATACCCTCTGCAAAAAGGTATAAAAAGGATGTTTATTTTATGCGGCGTAAATATGGTAATAAACGAGAAAGAGAGCTAACTTCGGTAAACCGAAGTTGGTATACCCTTGCAGTCTGCAATTGGATCATTGAAAATCGAACCATTTTAGTAATGTTGAAAAAACATCGAATTTTGCAAATTTTACATTTTACATGTAGAATTTTACATTTTCATATAAATCGACCGATCGCTTCTAAGGCAGCTATATGATATAGTGGTCCGATCTTAATGAAATTAAAACCGAAATTCTAGAACCATAAAAAACTGTTATATCTCAAAATTTATAGAAATACGTTTAAAACTGAGAAGTTAAAACTTTATTTTCATTAATTTCGCCATCATTCCTATGGCAGCTATAGGATATAGTAGTCCGATTTCGATCGTTCCGACATATATACTGCGTGCTTAAGAAGAGACTAGTTCGCGTAGAAACCGACAGACGGACAGACAGACAGACAGACGGACAGACAGACGGACATGGCTAGATCGACTCGGCTGGTGATGCTGATCAAGAATATATATACTATATTTGATCTGACGACGCGACGACGATTTCATTAAAACCCCTTTTTATATTATATCTGTTCAACATAATTTCACTAAATACTTTTATTTTAAATAAACTTAATCAAACTATTAATATTCATAAATAAAAACCCCACATATATATACTTTATGGGGTCGGAGATGCCTCCTTCACTGCGTTGCAAATATCATGGCAAAATTATAATACCCTCTGCAAGGGTATAAAAATTGTATGGAACTGACCCATTTTTGAGACCTCTTGCAAAAATATTTTAAAATCTTAAAAATTTGGAATTCGCATAAATATAAAAGCAGGTCCTAAAACGGTATACTTTATAACGACCAACATTCTTGGTAATAATATAGGACTAAACGAATTCTGGGATTTACGCCTTTATTTAACTCTTAATATTATTGCCGTTTTTGCGTATGCCCCAAAGAAGATAATGCCAAGGGAGGGATTGCTTTAACACAAAACTTAAAGACCAAAGAAAACTATAAAACTTGCATTTTACAAAACAATCCCAAATCAACAGGTATTACTAAAACAAGTTGTATTTTTAATAAGTTAAAGTATTTTCATGTAAGACTCAATTTTATAGCAGACATTATGCACGACTTATTTAAAGGTGTTTGTCGATATGCCATTTGTGATATTCTTCTAAATTAAATTTTGGAAAAGCACAGGTTTTCGTTACAACATTTTTACTATAGAAAGAAAATGTTTGACTTTGGTAAAACAGAAATGGGCAATATGTCCATTGATTTTGAGCTTCATCAATTAAAAAATACATCTATTACAACATCGGCCTCAGAAATGAAATCTTAAATGAATAATTTAACATTAATTATTGGTAATCTGATCCCAATAGTGTGGAAATACACTATAAATTTGATTAAAATTATTGGCAGTTTACTTAAAAGCGAGTTTGATGATGATATTAATGATAATTTATCAGTTCTAATTCAAAGTCACAATGAAAAATATTTGAGATTTTTTAAAAGGCCGCTAAAGCCAAAATTCCATTTTTTAACGCATTATCCAGAAATGCTGTGTCGAAAAAATATATCGAATTCATTGAGTATGAAAGTTTTTTAAAATATACAACATTTTTATATGAGAACGAAAATGGATTTCCGAAAATATATAATATAAAAAAGCAAAAATTTTATGATATTAAGACGTCAGATTTTTTAGGTGTCCTAGGAAATATTTTAATTTTGAACACTTTTTATTTAAAAAATTTAGAATATATAGCAAAGGCTTTACGAACAAGAAATTATATTTTTTAAGCAAACAACGGATAGCTTTTCATGTAGATATACATAAATTAAAGCATATATTTATTACCGAAATATTTTAAAATAAATATTTTTTTAAATAAATATTTCATCATCATCAAATACATCTATTAAAACATCGGCCTCAGAAATGAAATCTTAAATGAATAATTTAACATTAATAATTGGTAATTTGATCCCAGTAGATAAGAAGTGTGGAAATACACTATAAATTTGATTAAAATTATTGATAGTTTACTTAAAAGCGAGTTTGATGATGATATTAATGATAATTTATCAGTTCTAATTCAAAATAAAATATTTATTTTATGTGTACAATTTAATATATTAGAATTTAATGAACATTATCAATCTTATCGAGGTGGCAAAAATGTACTTATTATAAAAATGACTAATATTAAGGAATTCCAGGGACCACCAATTAATATTCACCTCACATCAACAGTACACTCATTTATACACTCATTTATAATATTTAAGACCAAAATATTTTAAAGTTATTTGTATACATATATTTATTAAAATAACATTTAATATTATATAAATAATATAAGAGGATAAATTAGTGATTTAGGAGTGTCTATAGGACATTACATACATATACATATGTGCTAGTAAACTAAATTTTGATCCTGCATTATTTTGAAACCAATAGCAAATTGATACGAATAATTATGAAATTGATACTACGTTTAAGATATTTAATACATACTAGTATCAAATTAAAACTTTTAATTTATGACAGAAAGTTTCGTATGAGTACTATTTAGTATCAAATTGATACTACCTTTTATTGAAACGTTGGTTTCCCTTTAATACGAACTAGTATCGAATTGAAACTATTTATTTGATGATAAGTAGTTTCGTATAGATACTACAAGTATTTAGTATCAAATTGATACTATATTTTATTGAAACTTGGAGTCCCCTTAATACGAAATAGTATCGAATTGAAACTATTTATCTGATGATAAGTAGTTTCATATAGATACTATTTAGTATTAAATTGATACTATCTTTTATTGAAACTTAGGGCCCCTTAATACGAAATAGTATCGAATTGAAACTAGTCATTTGATGGCAGGTAATTTCATTTTGATATTTTGTAAACTATAACTTCGAAGGTATCATTTTGATCATTTCGAAAGTATCAAATTGACAAGTTTTTTCAACTCAATAATTTCATACTGATGTCAAAATAGTATCGAGTGGTAACTTTTTTTTTGGGTGAGATATGGGGAATTTAAATCCCTTTAACCGAAAAATCCATCTGGCAAAAAAAACCTGCTACATTTTGTTGCCGCATCAGTCAAACTAGGCTGGAGTGATTTCTATAACATCGAATTTATACAGCTCGAGATAGCAACTGAATTTTTCGATTGACAATATTACAGTTGAGCATTCACGGTCTGTGACACTAT
>VNJZ01001025.1:0-15314 GCA_008042795.1 Drosophila asahinai | reverse complement strand
CCACTGCTGGAGCAATATAAAAGGGCCAAAATCACAATTTTAAAAATTATGGACAAGCTATCTCCATTCCCTGCTAGTCCATGACCAGTGGTCACCTGTTGGGATCCACCTCTTAGCTGGCTGCCAACCCAAAATGCTGCTGCTTCAGAGCATACGAGGAGTACAAGAAGGAGAATGAGAGCTGGCCGTTTCGTATGGATTTTCGGTGAACACCAAAAAACCGGATACACTAGAAATATGAAGCCCTTTTAGCTAGCTAAGGGTTTATCGCTGGTGGGTACTAGGCTTTAGCCGAGTAGTAGTAATACTTTAGCCGACGAAAAGAATATTTCGAATTTTAATTTAAATCTTTAATTCCGTAACCTTGATCAGCGTCGGCACCCAAGTCAATTTTAGCCATGTCCCTCTCTCTGTCTGTAGGAAACAACAGATTTTAGAGACTATAAGAGCTAGAGATACCGAATTTTGGGATAGCATTCTAATGGCGATGGCGTTAT
Source organism: Drosophila asahinai (assembly GCA_008042795.1). Lineage (NCBI taxonomy): Eukaryota > Metazoa > Arthropoda > Insecta > Diptera > Drosophilidae > Drosophila > Drosophila asahinai. The sequence continues at coordinate 14,817 of VNJZ01001025.1, read as the reverse complement.
TTTCTTTCTTATTTTTCTTCCATTTTTTATGCTTTTATTATTTATTTATTTGTCACAATTTGAGTAAAAAGTGAACAAGTTAATAAGCTAGTAAAATAACAAATTTGTTTTGTCGGGATTAAACATTGACAATATAATACCGCCAAAAATGCAAAACAGAAAGAAATGCCGATAAATAAAAAAAAATTATGTTGTTCAATGTTTACGCATTAACAAATTTTGGCAGAACTGATATGAAATGTATTAATTGAATACAAAAATAAAACTTAACATGCAATGAATTAAGAATAAAAATAATATTTGCTGACAACATTTTTATCTGTTGCATGCAGATCCAGTTTCCTCCAAAATTTGCCCGCACCCACTACCGCTCTGGAAAATCATAAAAAAATGTATAACGGAGCAATAGTTATAAAATAAATACATTTATGTGGTCGCCCTCTAAGAATTTGAGTGAAATCGGATGATAAACCTTAGAAGTGGTAAACATCAAGGTACTTTTATATTCATCCCGCTCGCACTAGTTAGCTTAATTAGAGCATTTTGGCTAAGTATCGGGTATATCACAGTCGAGCACACTCGACTGTAGCTTTCTTACTTATTCTAAATAAAACAACACTTTCTATGGCCGCAATAATAAAATGCGTCTTTATTAGGATCAATTTTCAAAAACACCCATATGTAGAGAAATCGATGGCAATAACAATGGATTCAAACAGGATAAACGTAGGAATTTTTCAGAACACTGGATATACAGGAGATTATTTGTATACTTGTTAATTTAACACCGATTTGTATAACTGTTGGACGTACCCAGTAACACGTATAACTTTGGCAGTGCTCAAATTAGTGAAACAATTCATATTTGATTTTCATGTAATTAATTATGTTTTAAGCAAGAATAAATTCGGTTAAGCCACTTTGGGAGAAACACCATATAAGTAGTAGTGAGTACGTAATAAATTTCTTTATAAATTTACCTAAATGCGCCTAGAAATACATGTTGCTAATAGCTCGATTAAATATGTAGGTTCGGGGAATATTGTGAGACCTTTTTTAATTAATTAATGGTACTTTGGTACAATCAATCCTTTCAACATATCGAAGCTATTGCCATCGGGCTGCACGGTTTCAATGATTCCAGTGGGTAATTTCACCTTTAAGAAGCCAAACTCATCGATTCCCACAATTTCCGCTTCCCTTTCCTGTTCATTTTGAAGGCAAATCTTAACGGTTTGACCACTGTAAAATTAATGTATTTATTTGTTATTGACATATGTACATATGTATAAGTATTAGGGAGTTTAGCCGTCTTACCTATGTAGCCAGAGAGAGTAGTACAAAGCATAAAAACTATCAAAATCTCCGTTTTGTACTTCGCCCAAAAGTCTTTCGATCTCATTAAAGATCCTGGCAATAAAAATCTCGTATTTCAGCTCAGGTAACTTGTTATTGGGAGCGAGGGCATTATGTTCCCGGATCAAATCGTTAATGCAAACCGTTGGTTTTGAATTGTTCAAATTGATTCCACTCCCGATGTTGACAATTGCCTGAGACCCTTGCAAGGTGGTATTGATGACTAGGCCACCGATTTTCTGGTTCCCATTTGCATAAATGTCGTTTGGCCACTTTATGGATACATCCAGTACCTGGAAAATACAAAGAGAAGTATATTTTTAAATTAAATATACTAAAATTTAAAATAGGCAAAAATATATGCCTATTTTTCTTAGATCAAAAACATATATTGACTTGATAAATAATTAATAAAAATAATATTCTCGGATTATTCCAATTTCGAATTTTGTAATACCCCTAACGGTATATCTGGTCTAGACTGCGTTTTTTAGTACATTTTTCACAAACCGTGTTGCGAACGGCCTTCCCTCGCACGGTCACACTGGCTCCCTGCGCTGCACTTGGTGTAGAGAAATTTCAACAACAGCAGCAGAAACTATAAAAATTATCGCATTTTTCGCCTTGTTGTGCCGTCTCGAGTTGCGGGCGTGTGTGTGTGAGCGCCGGAGCAGCAGCAGTGAACGCCAAGGTCGACGGAAGCGGGGCAGAATGCAGAGCGAAGCCCCGGCAACTGGTGCCACCGAATCGAAGTCGAGTCCCAGCGAGTGCGTCTGAAAAAATCAATCGGATTCCGCCGAGAATGAGCAGGATGAGCAGCAGCGCCGCCCAGATGGCTGCGGCAGTCGTCGGCCACGGGAACAACAGCAGCAGCAATAACAACGCCCACGACTCCAGCAATGCCAACGAGCCCGGCTCCGGTTCCGTGTCTGTCGACAGCAACCTGATCATCATTCAGGACATGATTGATCTCTCGGCCAACCACTTGGAAGGCCTGCGCACCCAGTGCGCCACCAGTTCGACGCTCACGCAGCAGGAGATTCGCTGTCTGGAGTCCAAGCTGGTGCGCTATTTTTCCGAATTGCTGCTGGCCAAGATGCGGCTCAACGAGCGCATACCGGCCAATGGTCTGCTACCACACGCCACGGGCAACGAGCTGAAGCAGTGGCTGCGGGTGGTTGGCCTCAGCCAGGTGTCCCTCAATGCCTGCCTCTCCCGCCTGACCACACTCGAGCAAAGTCTGCGGCTCAGCGACGTGGAGATCCGCCAGCTGCTGGCCGACAGCCCCAGCCAGCGGGAGGAAGAGGAGCTCCGGCGCCTGACAAGGGCGATGAAGAACCTTAAGAAGTGCATGGAGTCCCTGGAGAGCGGCACTGCAGCGAGTAACAACGACCCGGAGCAGTGGCACTGGGACTCTTGGGACCGTGGGCCCATTCACAATCACCGCGGCAGCATTGGTAACATAGGATTGGGCCTCAACTCCACCGCCTCACCGCGAGCCAATCATCGTACGAAGGGGAAGAACACGGCCATGACCAACTCAACTAGCTCGCGAAGTGGTCGCCATTCGCCCACTGCAACGGAGGAGCTCACCAGCACGCAGGGATCCCAACTGACCTTGACCCTCACACCATCGCCACCCAACTCGCCCTTCACGCCCTCCAGCGGCATGAGCAATAGCCTGAATGGAACCCCGCAGAGGGGCGGAACTCCGCCACCCGCACGGAAGCACCAAACCATGCTTAACCACAGCCAGGTGCAGGTGGAGGGGGAAGGACTTCAAACCCGCAACCGCTTGCCCACGGATCCCAGCCCCGACAGCCACAGCTCCGGCAGTTCGGACATTTTCGTGGATGCAAACACCAATGCCACCTCAGGAGGCGGTTCCTCCAACGTGCTAATGGTGCCACACTCGCCGGGCGTGGGCCACGTGGGCATGGGCCATGATATCAAGCATGGCTTCACCGGCAGGGTCGGCCTAATGACCACCTGCCGGCTGTGCCAGAAGCCGGTCTTCTCCCGCTGGCTCAAGTGTACGTACTGCAAGTACATCTGCCACAAGACATGCGAGCCGCACGTGCCGAACTCCTGCGGACTGCCCAGGGAGTATGTGGACGAGTTCAGGCACATCCAGGAGCAAGGTGGCTATGCCAGCCTCCCGCATGTACACGGCGCCGTCAAGGGCTCGCCGCTGGTGAAGAAGAACAATCTGTGCAAGCCGCTGCTCCATCAACATGGCGACAGCAGTTCGCCCAGCTCCAGCTGCACCAGCTCCACGCCCAGCAGTCCGGCTCTGTTTCATCAAAAGGAACGGGAGCTGGAGCGGGATCAGGCGGGAAGCTATGGCGGCAGCAGTTCCAGCGCCAATCTGGTGCCCACTCCTTCGCTGGGCAAGCACCAGCAGAGTCAATTCAACTTCCCCAATGTGACGGTGACCGGTAGCGGTGGCAGTGGGGGCGGGGACACGCTTATCTCCAACGAACCCGAGCCAGAGCAAGTTCCGCCGCCGCCCATAGCCGCCAATGGAGGTCTGGACAGCCTAGTGAACAGCTCCAACGGGCACATGAGCTCCCTAATCGGAAGCCAAACATCGAATGCTTCAAGTGCCGCCACAGTGACCGAGAGCCTGGTCAACAGCACTACGACTACGACCAGCACCAGTAGCTTCTTCCCGCGCAAACTGAGCACGGCCGGAGTGGACAGGAGAACGCCCTTCACCAGCGACTCCACGGACACGCACAAGTCGAACGACAGCGACAAGACTGTCTCCCTGTCCGGCAGTGCCAGCACGGACTCGGACCGGACGCCCGTTCGCGTTGATTCCACGGAGGATGGCGATTCGGGACAGTGGCGCCAGAACTCCATTTCGCTGAAGGAGTGGGACATCCCGTACGGCGACCTGCGCTTACTCGAGCGGATCGGACAAGGACGCTTCGGCACTGTGCACCGAGCCCTTTGGCATGGGGATGTGGCCGTGAAATTGCTGAATGAGGACTACCTGCACGACGAGCACATGCTGGAGACCTTCCGCAGCGAGGTGGCCAATTTCAAGAAGACGCGCCACGAGAACCTGGTGCTGTTCATGGGCGCCTGCATGAATCCGCCGTATCTGGCCATTGTGACGGCACTGTGCAAGGGCAACACCCTGTACACGTACATCCACCAGCGGCGGGAGAAGTTCGCCATGAACCGGACGCTGCTGATCGCCCAACAGATCGCCCAGGGTATGGGCTACCTGCATGCCCGCGAGATCATCCACAAGGACCTGCGCACCAAGAACATCTTCATCGAGAACGGCAAGGTGATCATCACCGACTTCGGCCTGTTCAGCTCCACCAAGCTGCTCTACTGTGATATGGGCCTCGGGGTGCCCCACAACTGGCTGTGCTACCTGGCGCCGGAGCTCATCCGGGCGCTGCAGCCGGAGAAGCCGCGCGGCGAGTGCTTGGAGTTTACCCGCTACTCCGATGTCTACTCCTTTGGAACGGTGTGGTACGAACTCATTTGCGGCGAGTTCACGTTCAAGGATCAGCCGGCGGAATCGATCATTTGGCAAGTGGGACGAGGCATGAAGCAGTCCCTGGCCAACCTGCAGTCGGGAAGGGATGTCAAGGACCTGCTAATGATGTGCTGGACCTACGATAAGGAGCACCGGCCGCACTTTGCCTATCTGCTGACCCGCCTAGAGCAACTCCCGAAGAAGCGACTAGCGCGGAGTCCCTCGCATCCCGTCAACCTCTCCCGGTCAGCGGAGTCAGTGTTCTGAGCGAGCTGCGCCCTGGTTACTATTATTGCTATTATTCTAGTACAATTTAAGCTGGCTCGCTCGCTCTCTTTCCAAAAAGTAAACTCTGAACTCTGAAGTGTGCTAGGCAAGCGATTGTTGTAAATATTTAATAATAACGTAACCGTAACTACCAAATTATAGCAAACGATTTTAACCCATAAACTATGAACATGAACGCATGAACGCCTATATCGAATGCAATCCAGTTGCAGTTGTTGTGAGCAAAGCGAAGCAAAACAAAACCAAACAAAGGCAAAACAAATGTTAACTCGAAAAGACAAACGTTTACATCTTAAAAGAGCTAAAGAGCTGAGGCGAAGCCGAGAAGGCATAGACATAAAACAAGCTAACAAGCAAGCACTGTGGCAAATACATGTATTTGTAAACGTTAATCAGGTGAGCAATTTCTAAATTGTTAATTATGTGTAAGCAAAGCTCTATCCATATATGTACGTGTGTGTATATATACAGAAGTGTATATGAGAGATTAGTGTTTAAATAAATATACTTATATATCGTGCATTATGTATGGTCAAATGTCAAATGTATATAGCAAACGGAGTTTAAATGCGAAATCAAGCAAAATGTCAAATAAACTTATCACTACCGCCAAATTAACTAGAACGATGTTTGTCCTGGGATTTATAGCCTATTTACACTAACATGAGGTACCTATCGATATCGGAGTTAACTCAACAACGCAGATTGAACGTTTACACCGGACAAACTCGAGTTATTGTGTTTCAAAGCTATGCTTTGTCAGTTTTGTTTGATACAAAATTAACGAAAATGAGCAGCATGTAGCAACAGAAGTTCACCATGTTGAGGATCATGGATGAGGCCCTTGGCAGGGCCTTCTCGAATCGGTTGGAGTTTTGTAAGTAACAGTCAGCCAATTCATGAAGGATTCTTATTAATATTTAATAATTATATCGAATTCAAATAGAAACGACTCTCTGATGTCGCCAAAAATGCAGACGCATTTTGTAATGATCATTTCCGCTTGGAAAGAGCTGTGTTAAACATCCTTGCTCAACGGGTTTCAGATCTCCAAAAGAAAGATACTTCTTTCCGGCTATCCTGCTGTTGCATCCAGGAACATTTTTGAACAGCCCTTAACTACTCTGTTCTTATCAACTGGCAGGGGGTCGTGGGAACTTCTCAGCAAAAGGAATAAGAAACTTGGATAGGAAATACAAACGAAAGCGCTGAACGTATCAGGCCCGCTTTGGACCTACATTTTTAGATGGATATTCAATAACTACTTATTTTATTTATATTTTTTTATATATTATAAAAAATATAACTTAGCTAGAGCCCCTCAACATTTTGTAATATATAAACAAGAAAGGAAGCTGACTCCGGTAAGCAGAAGATTGTATACTTTTGCAGTCTGCAATTGGATCATTGAAAGTCGATTCATTTTGGTAAAATAGAAAAAATATTGAAGTTTTTACATTTTTATAACATTTACCTACACATTTTCCATTTTACATTTTCGTATAAATCAACCGATCGCTTCTCATGAAATTAAAACCCTAAATTTAAAACCGTAAAAACAAGCTATTACACGAAATTTATACAAATACGTTGAAAAACAGAGAAGTTTTATTTTTATCCATTAATTTTCCGATCTATAACGGCTATAAGATATAAAGGTCCGATTTGCATGAAATTTAAAATTTATAGCTATAATAAATTTAAAGGATCATATATTTAATTTGAGCCCAATATCTTCAAAAGCGAAAATATAATATTTGGCCCTATCGTTCCTATGGTAGCTATAATATATAGTGGTCCGATTCCGGCCGTTCCGACATATATACTAGCTGTAGAAGAAAAAAGATTATCTGCAAAGTTTCATTTAGATAGCTCAACAACTGAAAGACTAGTTTGCGTAGCAACGGTCAGACGGACAGACGGACATGGCTAGATCGACTCAGCTGATGATGCTGATCAAGTTTATACATATATACTTTATGCTCAAAATTAAAATACCCTCTGCAAGGGTATAAAAAGAATGGAAGTTATTTCGTGGTTTTCGAGTTATTTCAGTTTTCCTGCCAGTTTTTCCAATACCGTTCATTTCTGCACCTCCACCAGGATGTGACGCTCCATTCGAGCAGGACTTGATGTTTCCCCCTCTAAGGAATCGCTTTGGACAGACGAGTTTCTTATATATGTGGGAGTCCCTACGAACTCCGCTGAAACCAGATCTCTCACAGTTCGAAGAGTGCCTCAAGGGCAATATTGCTCCACATAAATCCCATAACGAATTTATTGACAGGGTCAGGCAGCGAATTTTAAGCTCGGAGCCAGATAACAAGAGCTACCATTAAAGTCGTGAGACTGACAGAACATGCGGGCACAGCAAAAAAAGGAACAACCCGCATCGTCAAGTTAATTTTGTTCTGCTGCTTGTCCCTGACGAGACAGTTCTGTTCTCCTAAACTTGCGAGATCTGGGTGCGAAGAGAACCACAACACGGGTTAGGGTATCCAAAGTAAAATCAACAAAATCTTTGAAGGGAACCCCCCGATCACAGCCAAACAGACGAAAAATATATTTGTTTTTGATTGGAACTCTTTAAGGTTACCCAATGTGATCATTTCACTTACCCCGTATTGCTCGTGACCACGCAACGAATTGACGATTGCTGCCCCGATTAAATGCTGCAAAAGAGGCAGCCGAGATCCCAAAGGTGAGTCCATAGCCAGGTGGAGTTGCAGGGAAAACATGGCACAACCCAAGGGACTAAGCCACTAAAAAGAAATATGGAAATAAATCCCATTAAACAGACAGATCTTGGCTCAGAAAAGTATGAATATTGACCTGATTGTTGCTTCGACCCACCCCTCCGGTCTGTTGCAAGGGAAGCACAGCCAGGCCGTGGATGAGCTCCAGATTGTTGATGACATGCATGGAACTGCTGACTACCGGTGCATAGATGACCAGGCGTCCAATGTGCTCCGTTTTCAGATGCTGAAAGTAAGACGTGATCCCGCTTTATATTTACAACTGAACTTCAAGCCATTCAGAGCTCTTACATCAAAGTAGTCGACGGTGGAAAAATCGTCCGGACAGGAATGTATGAGGATTGGCAGGACATTGTTCTTGGCCACTGGTGGCTTGTCGTCCTTGCTACAGAATTTAATCGTCAGCTTGGGCGTGGCTATGACATTGTCGTTCCCGCTGCAACGCAACATCAGCTTCTCAAGGAGCTCAAACTTGGACTAAAGGTAAGGAAAAAAGAGGTAACATGATTTAGAGAGCTTGTCGAGTGAGTTATAGCCCTCTTCCACTGCAACATATTTTCACAAATTGAATGTAGGTGATTCCACTTCAACATCTATATTCTTGGGCGACATGTGAATGGGACGAACAGCTGATCCGGACGGGACGGCGTCCACCAGGCTTTCTTTTGCTTGGACGACGTCGACACCGTGTCCTCTTCTAAGTTAATAATAGTCATACTTGGAACATTGAAATCTTTTATATCAAAGCAAAATCAGGTGTTTTTCTACCGCGACCGCAAATCAGAAATATTTTCCTGTCACAGCTTAAGTCTGTATAGAAACTTTCGGTGCGAATGGTAAATGGACGGACCGTCCCTTTTGGATGGAACAGCCTCCCTTATGGGAGACCCCGTGTAAAAGATTGGACCATTCCCGAGAATGTAGCAGAATGTGGCAGTGAAATAGGGCTTTTAGCAAATAGTAATCCCATGTAATACCAACCTCATGACGTCCCAGAAAATAAGCGTGTTGATAGACCACTCCTCGCTGAGACTGATCAACGCCCTCTCCTCCCTGAACCTGCACATCTAAATATTTGCTCAAGAGATCCGCGAAGATCTCGAGGCGTGTGCTTTCGTTTTGCTTCAGGATGGGGTACTTGGTTTCGTCCGACTCGAACTCACTGGGACTTGTTTCCAAATGAACCTAATTTGAAGAAGAAAATTTAGTTTAATGATTTAATATAACACGAGCTTGAATTCTCTCGTACCTGTGAGAAAACCGCTTTGCCACCGCTCTGCAGACTATGGGCCAGCATTAAGCTGGGCGTATTCCAGGTCTCCTCGGTGCCCAGCACCTGGACGTCTAGTTTGTGTGGGTGACCGGCCAGATCCTTCAGTTCCATAGACCTTGGACATACTAGAGCTCTGAGCAGCGTTTCGTGGTTTGATTTTGATATTTTTTGTTTGTTTGTTTTGTTTTTGGTTTTAGGTTTATGTTTTTATTTTTATAGAGTTAATGATAGGTAGGATTATAATAGTAATGATAGCACACAAATAGAAGCACACACAGAGGTAGATAAAGAATGCACAGGTAAAGTGGAGATCGCGCAGACAGAATATGGGGAAATGGAGTGTGAGTCAGGATTGTCAAGCAGAGTTAATTGTTTTACGAAATTAAATATCAATAGAAGTTTATAATAGATTTGACATTCAGAGTATTACAAAATTTAGGAATAATATTGATTAAATGTAAGTAAACTTGGATTAATTCACATTGAAAGCACGAAGGATTATGATGCACATCGAATTGAATAGAAAAGAAGCCACATACAGAGGAAACGAGGCCAATTTGAGCATGAAACATTTGAGAAAATGAGAATTGGAAATAGTTAAAAATGGTTTAGTATTAGCACGAATATTTTTAAATAAGTGGGGAGAATACATTTTAAGGCTGAAGCTGATTTATTAAAATATTCTTTGCACATAAGAATAGGAAGTTGTACAAAAGAAACTATCGGAGCTCTACAGAAATCATTGAGGTTTTGATATCACTTCAAACTGTGTCCTAAAGTACGCCACCTTATGTAACCCTTGCAAGAAGAAACAATTTATACTGAATTTAGAAACAAAATATTTAATTTCATACTTTTAGACAGCTTTCGACTTGATTTCAACTCCATCGCGAACTCTGTGGCACCCCTGCTCATCGGTAATTAAAACTACAGAAATTCCTATTTTAGAATTTATTAATCGTCAAACACTTTTAAGATAAATTCTACCACTTCGAAGAAAGCGAGAGTGAATGGTTGACGACGAATAAGGATAATAAATTAAAATGAAGCTTTTAAATAATTTAATGTAATAAATATGTTTTACGATTTAATCGATCGTATCCATGCGCTGGTAAATTGATTTTTTCGATTATAATTTGACTTTAGAGACGAAAGCAGTTACATAGTATAGGAATAATATTATAACCCATCCCTTTCCCAATACAGAACCATTACCTTCTCCCACGAATACCCAATCCTAGCCAACCCCACAACAGAAAATTCAATCAAAATCCTCTCCTTTGTCCACAGAGTCAAACTTATACATAAATTATAGACACTTAAACTTAGACACTTATAAAAAAAAAAAGCATGTAAATACACCCAGGCGAGCGGTAGGCCTCAGCAGCTAATGCTCCTAATTTTAAGTTAGCTTTTAGTTTCAAACCAAATGTTAGCTTTAGATAAATAAATAAAATTATAACCGAATCTATTATAATAGAACCCAAAAATAAGCTTTTCTGCTAAAATGTATTCCCCTCGAATGTACGTATAGCATATCGCATTCGATTGGGTGTTAAACATGCAAAATAGAGAATTCCAATAAATTCTTAAATTATTATATGGTTACTGCTCTATCTAAGAGATAGGCAAGGTTAGCTATATGTTTTTGGGGCTGTCAGTCTGCTGCTTCTCAGTGTGATTGGGGAAGCACTGTGGAACTAACTTACGGTTTGCGAGAATGTGATTTGGTCGACTCCTCGCTGTCCGTCGAGAAGTGTTTCTTCACCGGAGATGGTTGGTAACAGAAGATGTGATGCATCATCTTGACCCGATGCCACTTGTCGTAGGAGAACTGCACCAATTCGTGCTCACGCACCTAGAAGAGAATTATCGCTTAAGTATGGATTCCGTTAAATAAATCCATATTGGATTAGGGGACATTATGATCTTACCTCCGCTGTGCGGTAGTTTGGCAGGATGAAGTGCAGTATGTCCGAGCATAGACTGAGTACCTTGCCGCCCTGCAGAAAGTAGTCCACCAGTATTTGCCCGATTCCTGGCGCAACCGAGCCGCAGACCACCAGCAGCGCCGTCTGCTCTGTCCAGTGCTTCTGAGCGGCCTGCTGTGGCATCAGCGGATAGATGGTATAGACATTTCGTTCCAGCAGCTGCTGCAGAGTGGCCAGTGTGGATTCCCGGGAACTGGCACTGTCCGAGTACACCAAAACATTGAGGGGCTTACTCTCCTGCAGGCTATCCTTATTGCGACGCAGCACGGGTCGTGATGATGGCGTGGATGCAATTGCTGGCGGTGAGTTTAGGGGCTGGACGACTTCAAAGGTTTTGCTGACCTTCACGGTGGCTGAAGATGGGACGGGTTCAATGCCTTTAACGGGTGTACCCGGCTTCGTAACGGGGGCAGGCTTAATCGGCGATACTTCCACTTTCTCCATCTTTTGAAGGTGCGCCGCCTGAGCAGCTGCCAGCTTCTCTAGTTCGCTTGGCTTGGGGTCCTTACTAGGCGTTGATTTGGAGTCTTCTTTGGTGGGCAAGCTTTCGCTTTTAGCAGGAATAGTTTTGGCCTCGCTTTTAGCGGGAGTAGTCTTGGCCTCGCTCTTAGCGGGAGTTGTCTTGACCTCACTTTTAGTAGGAGAAGCCTTAAAATCATGTTTCGTTGGCAAGACCTTGGCCTCTGCTTTCGGTGAACTGGCTGAGATCCTTGCCGGAGACAGAGCTGCCTTATTAGTGGGTTCTACCACGGCCACCGCCTTGGCCACGGGCTCAGAAGACTGTCGATGCTCCAGAGAAATAATATCCGATTTAGACTTTCCCTCGGAGCGACTGCGTTGGCACTCGAACTCTGTGGCCTGGTGGGCCAGTACACCGGCCGCTCGCAAATCCTCTAGGTGCTTCTTCCAGCCCTCCCTGTCCAGGTCCACGGTTGTCCGCGACTGTCGCTTCAGGTGATTGGCCAACAACTCAAAGGGCTGTGGATCCCCTTCCCGCTGCACCGCTGGAAGTGAGACAGGGGCATATTAATGGGCTTATAACGAACTTCATTCGGGTTTTAAGGCGATATTTCATTTCCAGCTTACACTCAATCCGCAACAGGGGCAGCTGATCGTTAATGCATAAATTATTTCGCAAAAATGTCGTTATCAACAGTTGGGTGAAGTGCTCTACATCGGTCTCGATGAGCACCGCCAGGTGGGAGTCTATTTTCCATGCAATTAGCTTACCGTAATCTTCCAGCTGCCGATGGTACATCGGAAGTCGTCATGCAAGGAGAAGAAACGGAAGAACGAAAGGTGACACTAGGTTAACAGCCAGCTCCATATCGATTAAACTATCCTCCACTGACTACAGGCCACATCCTAATCACATTAGCGCACGCAACACCACCAACGTTGTGGTAGGCTTCAGCGCAAAATTTATTATTATTATTTCTGAACCTTTTACGTAGATTGGATAGATTGGATTGGATGGTAAAAGTTTTCCTGTTTCTACTACTTATTAAATATATTCCCAAAACTCACCCGCACGGCCGTGCTGTCCTGGGAGCTCGGCCGGTGTAGCGGTTCCACTTGCGCCTCCAAGAGCAGCTGCATCCGCTGCTCGCCCTGCTGCGACAGCGAAACCCGCTGCTTTGGCGGCGTGTCCGAATCCGTCGGTGTGTTCACTGGCGTCAAGGTGTCGGCAGCGTAAGCAAAGGGCAGCAGGCTGGGAGCGGCCGGAAAGCTGATCCAGGGCGTGATGTGGAGCGTCTGTAGGGGACGGAGGCAACAGCCCCGCTGATTTGCATGCAGCCACAGGATGTCCGTGACCTTGGCCGCGTTGCGGTTGCCGCAAAGCTCGGAGCTGGCGAGCGCGGGATCTGCGGGGTAGGCATATACGGAATCTATAGCTTCAACAGATTCCCGGGAATCCCCTAAACTCACCAAAGCCATCGTCGCTGCCCGCCTGAAGGGCATAAAAGGCTATGCTCGAGGGCTGCGCTAGGTGCTCCGCGATTTTGGAGCAAGCCTTCTGAATGCGCCAGGACTGCAGGACGGTGGCGCTCACGTAATACAGGGTTAACATCTTGGCGAGTAGCTCTCTGCCCTAAGCCCTATTCCATCCGACGTTCCGAAAATCAATTGCGGTTTCGTAATTTGCACCGCTTCGGCGGAAAGGGTATCGGAATCGGAAGCGGAATATCGGTTGCTATGGCCAGCAGGAGCGCTCAGCGCCGTTTTCAGCGAGTTGACACACTTTTCGCATTCCCTTGCTCCACTGACATTTATTGTTGATTACTGCATTCCACTAACTGCACACCCACACATCCACGCAGCCACACAGCCGGAGCTTTATCCCGAAATTTTGTCTGATAAGAAAGCGCGGCAGGCGTTTACAGCGATGCCAGCTCATCTGCTTTCCAGCTAGCTCTAGCGGGTTTTATCCGGGGAAGAGAGTGACTAACGGTGATTCTCAGCTTTAAAGACGTTTTGTTTTGTTTATATAAACGTAGCAGAAGCCCAATAAAAACGTTGAATTAAATACTTTTTGTAATTTAATCCATGTATTACATTATTTATTTATTTGTTTGTTTAAATCCATCCCCGCTAGGGAACGATTCTTTATCCATCACTGCTGCCCGCTTCTTCTTTCCACCGGCATTTTGCCATTCCCAAGGCGAAAAAAAAAACAACCTGATTGCCATTCACCCGCCACGCCGCTTGGAACTGTTTTTAATTAGCAAGTAATTTCTACAAAAGTACTTAAGCCGAGGTTCTACGGAAGCGGCATGCTGTTGGGCGAATACGACACAACCCGGCGACTCCTATTTATCGTGGCCGTGCTGCTAATCGTTTTGTATGCGAAAACGTACCTGCTCCCCGGCGTGGATCTGGACTACAACTAGCGGTAGCGGCTTGTACAGTGGCGCGCGGAGATCGAGCTGAGCTATGACGGACAGACGGGTCTCGTACTTCTACAATCCGGATGTGGGTAACTTCCACTACGGAGCCGGGCACCCCATGAAGCCCCAGCGCCTGGCGGTCACGCACAGCCTGGTGATGAACTATGGCCTGGACAAGAAGATGAAGATCTACAGGCCGTACAAGTGAGTGCTTTGCTGATATATCTTTCGTTCCATTCTGTAAAGGGATTTTTGCAGGGCCAGTGCCCAGGACATGCTCCGTTTTCACAGCGACGAGTACATCGCCTACCTGCAGCAGGTGACGCCGCAGAACATCCAGTGCAATTGTAAGTGTATACATCTATATACAGCTGCGGTCAAAATAATAGTAGTGCCCAGTAAGGCTATATAAAATCCACAAAAAAATAACTTTGTAAGCTCTTTAAAAAAATTATTTTAATTTTCATTAAAGCTTAACTAATAGTAGATGTTAATAACACATAACAACTTGAAATTACTCAAAAGAATTATTAAGGAAAAATATAAATGTTGAATTTGACGAAAATTGAGTCGGTCAAAATAATAGTAGTGAAACTTTTGAAAAATTACCACATCCTAAAAAAATTATTTAGGAATACCTGATTGATTGATTATTATAGATCCATGGATAAGAATTTTTTTGAGTATTAGTTAAATATCCTTTATAGACAATAAGGACTCCTCAGCGATTTTCCCTGGAATCAACTGAGATTTGGCATATTTTCAT
>VNJZ01001000.1:0-89150 GCA_008042795.1 Drosophila asahinai | reverse complement strand
AATCCCTTTTTTTTTTTTTTTTTTTCTTTTTTTTTTTTTTTTGTATTATTATTTTGCGGGTTGCTAAAAAGTTTCTGTACTCGGCCCGCAGTGTCGTCAGCGCTGGTATCCGTATCTGCGGCTGTGTGTACGAGCAGTATCTCTGTGAGCCAAGGCATGTGTGTGGTGGTTACGCGGTGCCACATGCACACGTTCTGTCAGATACATTGCGCCTAGAATTTTTCAGCCAAGTTTTATGAGCTTTTTCGTGAGCGAAACAACTCGCTTACATGGCTGACATCCAAAAACAATTTGCTATTGCTGTTGCTGTTGCTGTTGCATCTGCAGACTTGCTTTGGCAGCGTTTTAATTCCTTCGCATTGACACTTCCTCTTGTCGTGGCGAGTTCTATAATTTTACACGTAATTTCCCCAGCTGGCACCGCCGCAGCTTGGCTGTGGCTTTTTCCTGTTGTTTTGGCGACTCTGCAAATTGCTTATTAAAGTTTTGATTGATTGCTGAGCACGCCCTGAGATCCGTTGTACGAAAACCAGAAATCTGAAACGCCAAGAAATGATATGTGTACCTCCTCTTGGGGTTTCTCTTTTCCCAGCTCTTGTCTTTTTTTGCTGGTAATGAAATGTACGAGGCGTAATTGCAAGATTCACTTTTTTTTAGCAGTCCAGCTTTAATTTATTACAGACTAGGGACGGATTTTTAAGTAGCACGAATGATCCGAAAATTAAGGGAATTTTATTACACTGTACCGTATATTTATGTTGGAATTCTAGTCATTAAAAAAGGTTTTCTTATTTGTATTTCTGATCTATGATCACCTCATCGTTTCTAAATAAAGACTTATCGGGTAATAAATAAGTTACTCTTTATAGTCTTAGCAATAAAATGAATGCATCTCCAAAGTGGCTTTTCCTAATTAGAAAGAAATAATATAAACAAACCCGTTTCTGACTTTCCCATGTGATCAGTGAAAATAAACCATAAAAATCATCTTATGTTAAACAAAGCAAAACGATGAGTTAAACAAATTGGTAAATGTTGAATTTTAACAAATATTTGGAATGGGCGCGGCTTAATTAGCAAGACAAGGGTTTATAGTCAAGTGCCTTCGCTCACCTGTCCCTGATGGCCTGAATGCACCTGCCTGAGAGCTTGAGACTGAATCGCAAGCCTCAGTTCAAGCCTGAGTTTCTAAGCCAGGGGCCAGACAGGTCACACTCAGAGTCAGAGTCAGATTTACATTCACATTACAGCATTCGTCGTTGTCATTGAATAATAGAAAAAACCACAGCAAGAATGTGAGGTTTTCAGACGATTCGAATAGTATGTATCTGTACTTGAAATAAAAGAATGAAAATAAATACTTTAATTGATAATATTTCAGTTGTATGCCTAAGTAATTGTTCCTGTCTTGAACGAAATAGTCCCTACAAGGCTTAATCAAAACAAGAATTCCCTAATCCCCCAGCCTGTTACAACCCTCAAGTATCGCCGATAATACCCCTCTCTATGCTCATTAGCAATGGGTATGCAAAGAATAAATAATCATAACCAGTTTTGCAGAGTTTCCCAGCTGTACTTCAAGGTATTTGCTAACAATTCTCAGACGCCCGCGGCGACAGCAACCGAAGACGCATCTTCACTCACATCTCGGATCTTGAATCTTTTGTGCGAGGAGAGAGGCTGCTAATGAATTTTTATGGAGATGTGTGCAAGTGATTCATGGGGCAGCTGTGAAACTGTCACCACTTGTAAATCCCACACTCACACAACACTTTTAGGTGCTAAACGAACCCCAAAGCTGTAGTTTCTATAATCACTTTGGCGTCATCTCCACGAAAAAAGCCTCACATAATTAGCCATGCATATCAGCGAGAGCGGACAAGGGCCATGGGCCAGAAATTCCTTAATTAAAAACCAGGCTGCGATAAGATACGCACGCGAATCTATTAAACCCGTTCACAATATTTGATAAAGTCAAACACAAGAATTAAAATGTGTCTCGGATCGTTAAGATAATGGTGGGCCAAAAACCAAAACAAAAGTCAATTATACGTGTGCCTCCTTAATATCTCAATGGAATCACTGTGTATTTTTGAAAAATCTCCAATCACGATTCGCCGAGATAGTGAAAGTTCTTCCTGCTATCTGGGCTTTCAGTTTTCTCACTTTATGTTTTATGGCTTGCATAAAAATCTCGGTTGAAGCACTTCAACTCCCAAAGTGAACTCGCAAATGTCGTCAGCCTTTGTTTAATTTATTACGTAGCCTCAAACTTTTAGTCACTTTTATTAACAAACAGTGGAATTATCATCATTGCTTCGCCAGCAGTTGTTTGCTTTGCCGCCTGGCAGTGAAATATTATTGCCATAAGTTGATATTTTCATTATTTTAGCTGGCTTTGAGCCAAGGGGGTTACATAATAATTATAAAGAGACGCGAGTCAAGTTTTTCTACTCGCTTAGGTATTTTATGACCAGGCTAATTGACATTTTAGGGTATTTAGGGGAGTATTGCCACAGATTTATGCATTAACCCGAGAAGGTGGACGTTAGGGAACCGCCCGTAGAACTAATTTGTAAATAATTGCACTAGTTTAATATTTTCTGTATATTTTCGAAAGGAAATTGCCAAGGAGTGAGTCGGCAATATCTGATTACCAAACCGTTCCCATGAATTGATAACTCAAATACCCAAGTATGACTCATTGGTTTAGCACTCGCCTCATGAATTTCTCACCTAAGCAGAGACGCTTTCTTATTAAAATTTTATGGCGATAACCCCAGAATAATCCCCCGCCGAATGAGGCATTTTGGCAAATTAATTTTATCTCATTTACTCAACTGTTTTTCCTTTCTATTTCCTCGCCCTTATCATCGGCTCCCAAGTCTCTATATTGCCTATTTACATGGACTATAATTAAATTCCATTTCGAGAGTGTGCGAAAAGGTAACAATAAACCGAATTTAATTAGAATTAACTTGCAAGTTTGCCGCCTCGATCCGAGAGAGTTCCCGTTGAGAAAATCCCAAGATACCCTGTACTTGGTGTGTTTTTTTTTTTTTTTTTGGGAATATAACGGATGGCACCGGGGCGGAGAATCGGAGAATCCCTAAGCGAATCGAAATCAACTACCTGTAAGTGCCTAACGGCTAATTTGCTTTAATGATGAGAAACCGCTTAGGTAAACAAACAGCAGGTAACAACAATGGAGGCTGTCCCCATGCGGGCCTACTGAAGGGGCTGTCGAGGGGGCTGTTGAGGGGCTTTTGGCCAGCAGCAGCAGCATTGTGAATGATAAAACCTGACAGGCTACACGGGAGTGTGTGTGTGTGTGCGTGTGTACTTCATGCTTGATTGCAAATTCAATTAAAGTTTGCGCAGTTCTCGAGGCTCTCGAGAGGCGGAGAACCGGAGAAGCGTAGAGAATCGAGAGAAAAACACCAAAGGGATAGAGAGCCAACTGGCGAACGGGAAATCGCTTGACAAGGCACAAAAAGCGATTTATGAATTTGCGAAACACTGCCAATTATAGAGCTGGTCAAGCTTAGCCTAGTTTTTAAAGAAAAAAACAGAAAATAAGCATGGAATTTATATGGAAATCTTCCACAAGCTTCTATTAAATTATGTTTATAATTAAAGATAATCATTTAAAGGCTTTACCACCTAAAAATGCAACTAATTTTCAATCTTATTAAGATACAAAACATTATTTATAAGAAAATTCAATAGTTTAAAAATAAAATATGCATGCATTAAAATAAACAAAGTTCTAAGCCACAAAACCCTTCAAATTTTAATCTATACCCTTCAAAATATTCATAAAAATATAAATTGTTATATATAACTATTCCCAAAGACATTTAACACTCCATCGAGTGCGAAACCTTCTTGCAAAACATATAATTAACATTCCTGTTCCAGCCCGATTGCCTTATAATTAGTTACAAATTATCAAAGACAAAAGAAACCCTTGATTAGTTTCCATTATTATTTTATGGCACCATCTTCAATTACGTTTAATTGCAATATTTATAATAATTGGTATACCTTATTAACCACAAATACGGCATTATGCGAGTATGTTTCGTTTAATTTCCGTCTATCAATTAAACGATTTCTTTGTTCACTTGCCTGTTTGATGATGTTTTGTGACGTTTTTTCCCAAATGCCAGTTCCGCTTCCTAATAGAAATCCAAATCGGGCCGGGTTGAGTGCCATAAACCCACATACATGCGAGTGAAAACAATTATTATTATTATTTTTATTATTATTTCGATCCCACATCCCATGCAAACAAATCCCCCTAACTATACCCCTGCTCCTCTGGCACCCACAAATAGTCTTATTGTTGGTTCTGAATTGAATTTTTTGCGCCTCATTGTTTACCTTTGTATTGAATTAAAAATCGCTTACAATGGGAGGCTGGAAGCCACAATTGGCGGGTGGGAAAGTCAAGGTCATTATCCACGAGCTCATCTTGTTCCAATAAATTAAGCTCCCCCCGAAATTGAGGTGGAGGAGGAGGAGGAGGGAGTGATCGTCAAGAGCTAATGCCAACACTCATAAATCTTACGGTCTCTCCTCTGCTCCTCTGATGATGATTCAACTTTCAACCCAAAAAAAAAAAGATCCAAAACAAATCGTAAAAAAACACAAAAAACATAAATAAGTACGAAAATAAAAGGCAAACAAATTTCCAAGCCGAGGCGGAACACAAATGCCTTTGTAATTCGCAATACCTGAGACTGCGACTGGAGTTTGTTTTTTCCTCTTTTGATTATTTAAAGTTCAGGGCTTTAAAGCTGCTGCTGCATTCGTTGGCTGAAAATTACGGGCAATTAATATCGGAGCGGAGATTTCAATTGTGAGAGCCGCGATGACTGCAAACGACGTGTGTCACATGGCTAATTAGCAAGTTTACAAGTCGAATTCCGAATTAAAGTATTGAAGGTCATCGGGAATTTTTAGAATTTTATTATCTTGGTACTGGAAATTAAATTAGAAAGGGATTTATTACTGAGTAAGCATTTTAAGATCTTTAAATAAATTTATTGTAGGGTATTTAGATCATCTCTGAGCAGTCAAAGGGTTTTAAGAATTAGTTTCATTATAATAAGATCACTGATTATAGGGAGCTTTGGAATTAATAGAGCTAATAGAGTTAAACTTATCTAGCTCGAATTTCCTTACTCAATTCGAAACCTTAAACCCATTATAATAATAATTAATAAATCTCAAAGTTTCTTATACGTGTATGTATATTATTTCTGGCTTAAAGTAATGCATTTTTTATTTATGTAACTTTAAACGCAATTCCCAAATGAATAATATACACATTATTTTGTGACACATTACGGACTCCATTTAACAAAAATATTTCTATATATTCTCTGGCCAAATTTCCAGGAAAATCACGTTCCTTTCCAGAAACTTCTGAGTGTGTGTGTGGGTTGTGAGTGCGATAAGCGGACGGTACTAAATCAATTTTGACCCATGAGCACATGCTTGGGGAATTTATATTTGGGCATTCGCAGGTCTCCACGGCCAAAAGTGGAACAGCGACGAAAACAAAAGCCAAACTTAAGCACGGCCATAAAGGCTATTTGGCGAGCAATTACACTTATGGCAAGTACTTGGCAGATATGCCCAATTGGAATAAATAGAGGCGAGCAAACACGTAGTACTAGTGAACACTGGACCCTCTGTTAGACCAGGGTCTGCCTGGCATTTGGGGTCAGGTAATGTGGGTCAGTCCAGCATATAGTCAATGTCATAAAGGCAGCCAGCGATAAGGTGGCCGAAAAAGCTGAATGGGCCAGAGGTTCCCATATCTCTCGGTAGTCGCCGATTGCCATAAAAGTATATAGTACGAATGTATACTATATGTAGCCACTGGACTTGTTGGTTGATAAACACACAACTTAATATCGAACTTGGTACGATATTGTGACATTTCCATTCCAGACCAGACTCTTGTCTCGCTTTCCAAGGAACAAAACCTCATTATGAAATCTGGCATTTTATCAGTAAATGTTTCAATGGCAAATGAGAAATGTTAGAGGCAAATCGGGGAACACTACAAATGCGATCGCTTGTTACCCTGTTAAGATTGGATAAATAGGGGATCTATAATTTATTCTAGCTAAATTTCAATGGGAGTTCGGAAAGGACATTAAATCGAAATAAAATTCCCCCTGTATTTGGCAATCCCTGAGACTTCAAGCTGATTTTTGTAGTTAAATGTTATAAAGAGTTCTTTTAAAGGTTTCCAAGAATAAGTAAATTCTTTCAGTTAGCAAATGAATCTTTGCAAAGTCACAAAATAGTCTTAGAAGTTAATATACCTTCCAAGAACATATATTTCTAGGGTATCAACACACAGATACTGGAAAAGTAAACAATTCCAAACATATTCATATCGCGGTCGCCAAGTCAGTTTGCTGTTAAGCTCTCGTTCTTAACTTAGTCAACATTTGAATAATATCTATATATTTCCCTTATCTCCGCAGAAGTCAAGATGTCCACGCCCACTTCCCCCAAGACGCCCACACCGCCCACTTTGCCGCCGGGCGTGACCAAGACCTGTCACATAGTCAAGCGGCCCGATTTCGATGGCTACGGCTTCAATTTGCACTCGGAGAAGGTGAAGCCGGGACAGTTTATCGGCAAGGTCGATGCCAATTCGCCGGCAGAGTCGGCTGGCCTCAAGGAGGGCGATCGCATCCTGGAGGTCAACGGCGTGTCCATTGGCAGCGAGACTCACAAGCAGGTGGTGGCCCGGATCAAGGCCATTGCCAACGAAGTTCGCTTGCTCCTGATCGATGTGGATGGCAAGGCCATAGAGGTGAAGTCCCCGTCTCCTCCAGCAGCTTCAGCTGCTTCCGCTGCCGCCTGCAATGGCAACGGAAATGGCAATGGCAATGGAGTCAGCCAGAATGGTTATGAGGGCACCAAGCAGGAGATGCCGGGAGCCAGTGCCAACATCAGCAGCATTAGCATGGTGAGCACCAAGCGATCCTCCAATGCCAGCAGCATCCAGAGTGGCAGCACCATGAATGCCTCCGACTTGGATGTGGTCGACCGGGGACTCCCCTCGCCGCCGGCTCCCGTGGTTAGTCCTCTGCCCGTGCAGCAGCACAACGGAAGCAAACCCTCCTCGCCGATCAACAACAATACGCTGATGAGCACACCGCCGCCGCCATCCGCCACCGTGGCCGGGATCAACAACAATGGCAGCGTCTACAACACCAACGGGAATGGCACGAATGGCATGTCCACGCCCATAGCGACGCCATCTCCGGCGGCGGGCGGCAATCGAGCGGGCAGCCTGAACTTGCCGCTGACGGCCGCCGAAATGCGAGCCAAGTTGGCCTCCAAGAAGAAGTACGACCCGAAGAACGAGAGCGTGGACCTCAAGAAGAAGTTCGACATCATCCAGAAGCTCTGAGAGGAACGGACCGACACACCATACTTGTTATAATGTCAGGATGAGGAGCTGGAGCTAGGAGCTGGTTCTGTCAGGCATACACCACAAACACAAACACAAAACACACACACACACAATATACAATATATGTTTAGCTAGTAGTACGCAGAGTCACTTATTAACTAAGCAAGTTTTTAATTATTACCCCCTAAGAGCGATGGAACGAACTAAAGGGCGGATGGAGCGAGGAGCGAGGAGCGGAGCACCTCCCCTTGGAGTATCTACATGCAAACGTATTCTTCTCTAAATTCAAATTGGCAATGTTGTTGCGCCTCAACTTTCGTTGATTTTGTACTTAGTTTTGCTTGTATTTTTGTAAAGTAAATAAAGCAAAATGATAAAAGAAGCATGCTATTGCTGGCTAGCAAGTGTTTTTTAATGTGACAGCTGAGCAAACATTCGGCGAACGGCCTTTAAGATGTGTGTGGAACTAGTTTTAAAGCTGACATTTAGCATTTCATTTGAAGTTTGTGCAAAATCCCCATTGATTCTAGTCAAATTTGATGTCTTTATTAAAAACATCTAGGTTACTTTACAGTATCAAAATATATATGCTATACCTACTCGAATTACCAACTAGTTAACGTTTAAACCAATCAAGAGTGAAGCTCCTGCCGCTTGAGGTTGCAGAGAGCGGCTGCCACAATTATCATTTCATCGATATAGCCCAGCAGCGACTTTTGCTGAATGGCCGAGTGACCGAGTATTCGGAATTCCCGGAAGTTATCAATCATATCCCGCATTTGGGCCCGGCACGTTTGCTCCTGGACCTTCAACGTGGGCAGTTGAATTGCGGGCGCTCGCTTCGAGGTGAGTGCGCCGTCCACAACGCATAGGGATTGCTGATTCGCCAGCTTTCCGCCCAATTGCTGGGCCTCGAACTTACTGAGCGATCGCTTCGGTTCGTCCGCTGCCGGCAGGTAGTCAAGCTCATCCCCCGAATCGGGGTCTTCTGGTTCAGTCTTCCGGACACGCGGCACGGCCTTGCCTGGCTCGGCGCACAACGTGAGGTACTTGGGTATGATGTCGCGAAATTTGCTGGCCTCGAACAGCTGGAGATCATCGCAGCTGCCGGGATAGGCGCTGGAAACGTAGCTGATGACGCCTGAGGGAGGGAGGAAGCACAAATTAGGCATCCTCTTTGAATTTAAACTTTGATGTAGCCGCCTTACCATTGGTATTGAAGCACAGTATAAACTTGTAACTGCCGGAACTGTCCCATCGCAGCTCCTCCGACACATCCGTTTCCACGCACTCGATCATCGAGCGGAGGTGCAGCAGATTTGCGCGGTATTCCAGCGGCGTGTGCTTGAGCCGCTCATGGTGGTGCCGGGCATCAGGCCAGCGGATCAGCGGAGCCAGGCAGCGGGCCAGCTTGATGATCGTACGTTTGAACAGTTCCTCCGCATCCCATTCGCTCAGCTCGAAGGTCTGGGCCAGCAGGGCGAATGGTTCGTTCTGACGCAGTTTCCTTAGGGTAATAAAGCAGTCAAGATGTGTGATATTGGCATTCCGGCAAACGAGGCGCTTTAGCAGCGGCAGATGCTCCCCTGCCACGCCCAAATGCAGCATTGTGGACTGTTCCATCAAGCCCAGGGTGAGACTGCGCATGCTCCGCTGCGGCAGCGGGAGATCCCTCTTGATAAAGACAGCTTGGCGCACGGCGGAGGACACTCTGGAGTCCGCCGACACTGTTTGCGTACTCTGAAGCGATGTTGTTCGGCTGCTATTCGGCGTAGATGGTGGCGATGTAGCCGATGAAGATGGGTTTGAGATGACCTGCGGTGGAACAAGCGCCTGCCGCGTTGTAGCCTTAATGATCGTGTTGGGCGGCAACGAACTGATGGCCACGCCCAGACCTTGGGAGTCCCGCCTCCCCTGCCAATGCAGTGAGGATCCACTGGCCTGAATCACATATTTCGGTGCCTTTGGCAGGGAAACTGCCAATAAGGGAAGTATTTAATATCTCTAGTTTTTCGTATGCCTTGCCCCACTGTACCTGCTGATGTCGTTGTAGAAGCACCCGTTGCTCCCATCGCAGTCGCCGTTGCTGCTCTCTTCATGCTGGGCCGTATGACAGCCGGTATTTGATTGAGAACGATGCCGCCCGATGACACTCTTACAGTGGCATTTCCCGGAACCAACTTTGGAAGGGGTTTCTGTGCAGATAATTGGCAATTTAGTTTCACAAAAATTTAGATTTCGGCCCTTTGCACATGCTACCAATCAGCTGTTCGTGTTCTGGCCCACTCTCTGTTCGGGTCTGGCAACGCCGTTTGTCAACAAATCAGAAAAAAATTTGTTTACAGCTTGTGCAGATTTTCGTTTACCTTGATTAGTTGCGGGGGATCTATAGTTTTCGGTCGGAAAACTACCCCAGGCTGCATGGGCACCAATCCGCCGCCAGATTTGCGATATTTAGTTATAGTCACTGACATATTCGCGGCTTTAAATCTGTTTTTTTCGCGAGCGAATACAGAGACCACCAGTGTGACCGCACCAATAATAATAAAAAATACTTTGAACAAGCGCATAAAAATACCATGATAATACTATTGGAAAAGCATTTAATGTGCTTATGATTTTATTTAAAATAAGTTAACAATTTATTCATTTCGCTATTTCTTCCACTTCAAAAATAAAAACCAAGTTTAGATTAATTTATAAGTGCCTACAACCTAAACTATGATGATTGAACAGCAGCCAATTTCTAAATAATTTCTACATTATATTTAAAACCTGTACGGGTCATAAATAATTAAATAGACATCATGAATATATTTTAAATATAAGGAACACATTTCTACATTTCTTACCATTCTTGAAAACCAATTTAGATTTTGGCTGCAAATAAAATTAATACTGGTGCTGCCAGACCGGACGCAGAGATAGCAGAACTCTGTTAACCGCTGCTGTTAGGGGGGGCGCCAAGTTTTAAAAAACTTACGCCATCGAAGTGCAATTAGTGGGGTACTTGATGGGTAATTGCAGTGACTGATGTTGCGAAATGCAACAAAGCAATTTGGCTATGCGCTACGTTTACGTTTTACGTTTACTGCCTCGCCTCCCCCCTGTTGGTGAAAATGAGGCCATTGCTCAGTTGAAGTGGCGATTTGTTTTTAAGTGTCTTTTGTGTTTATTACGAATCAATTGCAAATAGAGCTGAGAAAATGTGCACACACAAAAACTAAGCTGTTTTATTAGGTGTGGATTTTTATATTAATACTTTATATTAAGCTGGGAAAGCTGAAAAACTCTGAACTTTTTCTTGTAAAGGTTTACCTGTCTGTGATGAATAACTAGACATGTCTTTGATCTTTCAACTTGATAAACTGTTCAAAAATGCTAATTCAAGCCTGCTTTTTGTCTCGTGAGTGCTGGCATCGATCCCAGCCAATTGAGTATGAAAACCCACGTTATTTTCCCATGTGTAGCCATCAATTTTTGGTTGGCAATCTATGCATCAGTATTTGTACCCCTCTCTCTCTTCGCTTATGTTTTGCTATTATGACGGGCCCCGCCATAATTGCGAAAATATTGCCAAGTTTTGAGTGGTGTTGTTGGCAGCGAGTGCTTCCTGCAATTAATTTGGCAGTCTGGTGACGCAATCGCCAATCCGATCGGATCGGATCGAATCGCTCCTTGCATAATGAACTGGCCAGAAGAATACACACTGAGCGGCCAGTAAGTGGCAACTGGTTTTCTTTCATTTTCATTTCCATTTTCCGCCATGAGTGTTACGTTACTTGGTTTCTTTTCTTGGCCATGGCTCGCTGGTCAATTTTCACTTTCACTTCCGCTGCGCCCGCGCACACTCGTGCCCCGAGTCCCCGAAAAACCCATTAATTTTCGCCTGGTTTGTCAGTGTTTCTGGTTTCTTTAGCTTATAATTTAAATAGAAATCGTAGGGTCTAACACAATGATAAAAGTACTAACACATTTGGCTTAAAACTGATGCGGAAACCGATTGGTTTTGGTTTTTCGGTTTCCGCCAGATCTCGACGGGAGTAGCGAGTTAGTTTGTCCTCTCACTGCTACTCCCTGATGGTACTCCCTCTTCTGCTCTGGCTCTGGAGAAGCGTCTCCTTCTCCTCTTCCTCCTGCTCCTAATCTTCCTTCTCCTTCTTCTCCTCCCGCTCGTGTCACCCGATCAACGTCCAGCTCAACGTTGCTGCGCGGATGCATCTGAGAGATACAGATGGACTCGCTCGCTGCTCCTCGTGCGCTCTTCTTCCTCCCTGTTCGTTCCTCGGCATCTCTTACTCCTCCTCCTCCTCTTGCTTCCACTTCTTGTGCTCGCGTTCTGTGCTTCTGGCTTCGGTTAATCCCGGGAGATCCCTAGTAGTGTCCGTGGTGGCCATGGCTTTCGTACTCGTCGTGGTGGTCATCATGGTGGTGCTCGTGGTGCTTGAAGATCGGCACCTCGACGTGGTACTTGTGTGGGACGGGGATCTCCTTGTGGATGGGCACCTTCACCTCCGAGTAGACCGGAATTGGCTTCTCGATGGGCACCCTCACCTCATAGGGCACGGGCTTCTCGACGGTGTAGGGAACCTTCTTCTCCACGGTATAGGGCTGAGGCACGGGCACCTTGACATGGACTGGATAGGGTTTCTCAACCTGGCAAGGAAATGGATGGAAGAGTAATGGGTTAGCAAGGGGTTTCAATGGAGGGTTTTTTCCTAAAGAATATAGTGTTTGATCTCACTCACCTCAACCTTGTAGGGCTTGTCGACTGGCACTTTCACCTCATAGGGCACCTTCTTCTCCACGACCACGGTGTAGGGCTTCTCGACCTCCACATCGTAGGGCTTGGGCACTTCCACGTCATAGGGCTTCTCCACCTCGTATTTGACTTCATAGGGCACCTTCTTGATCACTTCGTAGGGCTTGGGAACTGGGACCTCAACCTTAACCTCATGGGGAACTTTCTTGATAACTTCGTAGGGCTGGGGAACTGGAACCTTGACCTCATACGGGATTTTCTTGATGACCTCGTACGGCTGGGGTACGTGCACCTTAACCTCGTAGGGCTTGTCAACTGGCACCTTCACCTCATAGGGAATTTTCTTGATCACCTCGTAAGGCTTGGGGACATGGACAGGGACCTTCACGTACTCCTTGACATGGACAGGCACCTTCTTCTCCACGATGTAGGGCTGGGGCACATCCACTTTCACCTCATAGGGGATCTGATTTTTGCAAATTATTGAGGGAGGAAAGAGGTTATTGATTGCAAGGCTCTAATTCTTTTATTTTCCACTAAATTTATCCTTGTTATGACTATGAAATTAGTAGGATTTTTAATTTTTCAAGACTTTCTTTTCAAGAAGTTATTTAAACAATTTTGATCAATTCAAGGAAGTACCTTTAAGGTACAGACCTTAAGGACTTTTCCTCTAGAGACCCACAAACTTACCTTCTTCTCGACGGTGTAGGGCACATGCTTGGTGACCGTGTACGGCACCGGTACCTTCTTCTCAATGGTCACCGTCTTGATGTGCTCGTGGTGATGCTCATGATGCGGCTGGTAGTGGTGATAGTCGCCCAGATGGAGGCCCCTCTTCTCCACGGTCTTGCCATCGCCCTCGGCCTTATTCTCCTCGACTGCTCCTCCAAAGTGGGCCAATGCCACGCACACGGCGAGACAAGGAAGTACGAACTGCAATGGAGGATACGGATACGGGCACGGTTCACTCTCTAACTCAAATCTCCGATCACACATTGGACACTTCAACCACCACTATGTATATATATCAGATCCTCGGGGAGGGGCTCGACTTTCGTGGGCATTACCATTCGCATTGTTGAGCTGCTGATTCGACGTCTCACGGGGGAACAATTACTCCACGGTTCGCTGTGCTGCACGGGTAACGAGATCCAAGCTGGGACTGAATCGCTGAGCCACTGCACTCGGCTTATATACACCGAAAAATTGGACTGTCTTGTCTTTCTATATCTCGCAACGGCAAGAGTCGACGGACGGAGGAATGGTGTGGCGCATTCGCAACTCTTTCGGTTGCCGTTGTTGTTGTGGATTTTGGCTTAGTAATGAAAAGTCAGTCGGGGGAACGAACCGAACGTTGGTGTTATATGAAAACTTGTTTCTGTTTCGGTTTCAGTTTCAGGCGTCAGCAGGGGCTGCAGGAGCTCGGGATTAACCGGGTCGATATCCTACAGACAATAGCTAGGAAGTGGAAATCTGTGGTTCACAGACCCACATAAAGTCGGCGGCCTCTTTGATTTGTGTGGCTTACTTTATCGAATTGCAGTAGGCCAAAGCTTCCGTTTTCATTGGACCCACACCTGGACATATGATATATACGATGCGAGACTGGAGACCAAAGATTTGAGATTCGAGAGGCTGGGCCTGGGATTATGCAAATGCCTGCGGCTATCGACTTCGACTCGAATGCGTTGCAAAGCCAAGAGGCCGAAACCCCAAAAATGGCCAAAACAGATACCCGCCGAGTGTGGTAAGTGGCAAGAGACAATAAGAAGGTTAAGCTAAGCACAATGCGCTTTTTGATATTTGATATATTTTACATATTTGATCTCGGCTTATAGGGTTTTATGGGGTCATCCGTATCATCGCAAAGCGGTGAGTGGGACCACAAAAGATGAGCACACGAAGAAAATGGTTAAACTCAAAATAAATTTAAAGTGTTTATTTGATTTTAAAGTATTTAAAGATGATTTATTTTAATTTAACATATACTTATGGAAAATTTGGAATAATGAACAAAAATAGTACAAATTTCGGTGCTTCTATGGTTTCGGAAAAAAATCAATATCGGCCAAAAAGGGGCCAAAAAGTATGCAATAAAATAGTATGGATCCTTAAGTCTTTGTATAGCAATTTGTAGCCTTCTTTTGGGCGCCATTTTATTGGATTTCAAATCGAGAGATATTCAACTTTCGTTTTATTTAAACATTCCTGGAAATCAAGAAATAAAATATATTAATACTTGGTATATCTCCACAGTATTACATTAATAAACTAAATTTTATAAGTAAAATCAGTATACATTTTAGAATTTTCCATTTATTTCTTATAAAAATATTCAATAAAATAGTAGTAGTTTTATATTATATTAAATACAATCCAAGAATCCATCATGCTTTAATTTTATTTTAATTCTTTTATTCTTTGGTAATTTTTCTGAGTGCCCTTTTAGCTGGTTGGACTGGCCGTTTATTTTGGCATCATTGGAGTAGCGCATTGGGTCAACCTAAATATATATCTTGTATGGGAATAGAGTAGGAGTAGCAGCTAGGGACCACAAACCCCTGACACATGGCTGCTGCCGCAACCGGCAATCCGATCCGTTTCGATCCGATCGTGATTGCTAACCCGGGAGCAGTGCCTGTGGGAACCCACGGCGCTCCGTGACTGGCGTGGGGGCCACCACCGTCTCGGGGTACTGTATATGTGAGCTGGAGTCGCGAGTGCGCATTATGTGATCTATGACTGACTGGCTGCCTGGTTGCCTGGAATTTTGTGCAATCACTGGCAGTCATTAAATTGAAAACATACTTAGCCGCGGAGTTGGCTATTTTAAAATCCATCGTGTGGCAATAGCAACAATTCGACTAAACACACACCAGCGACTAAAACAAAGCCAGGTACATTTTTTTTTTTTTTTAGGTTTTTTTTTCGCAAATGCGCTGAAAAAGGCTGAAAAGCCGAAAACGAAGAAAAAAGCGACAGAGACGCGGAAGACAGGCCGTAGCATTTACATGCCCATTCTATTTCATAATCAAATGTAGGCTCCGATTTTTGTATTGTTTTTTTTTTTGCTCGCTAATTGCCCATTGTCCAGCTTGTGCCCCGTCTGGTTTCCTCCCCGCTGCTTTCCAGCGCCTGGAAATTCGTTACTGCAATTCTTCGCCGCGATTAACGGCTCTTTCTGCCTGATTAACGGGTTCGCCAGTGCGCCTAGCTCGGCCTCTTTCGCGCGCACTGCATTTGGTCAACGACCTTCACTTGCTTTTTGGAGCGGCGTCTTACCTTCTCTCTCTGCAGTCTTCTGTCTTCTCTTCTCGCCCCGCCCAAATCTTCAGAGTTTGCATCTGGCGGCACGGCACGTTCGCTTTATCTCGGAAAGAAGGGTAACAACGCAAACGATGGCAACCTTGACCCAATCACCGTTTCTCTTGTTATCTCGCTTGTAACTTGGGGGATTTACAGCCAAGCTCCGAAGAGAGAGAGACTGCGCCGTGCGTGCGGGGTGTGATTAGATTTTAAGTGGCCATAATTGAACAGTCTCGAAAGCCAGCAATGAATGTGAAAGTGAATATCTCAATTCGTTGCTTATGCAACCTACTTCCTTTAACCCCGTTTTGCATGGTAAACGATTGAGCTGATTTGACTAATGACGATATCCTGGTAATTGAGTCCTCATAAAAGACACCTGTTGGCAAATTAACTTGCCATTATTGGAAACTGGAATAAACAAACACGATTTTAAAGCCAGATAACAAGTCGTTATAGATGATATAGTGGCCTATATAAAACACCAATATAAAAGACTGCAAAATGGGTGAATAAAACCGGGTCCTTGAAGTAGCCAACACTTAAACTGGTTAATGACTTGCATAACCATTTATAGGCTTAATGCCAATCATGTCAAATTGGACTTTAAAGCGGGAAATGCATTATAAAAAAAGACCAAACAAATTGCATCCCAACTTGTACATACTCATTGGAGTGCGTTTGTGTGGATCTTGGAGTTATTTTTAAGCTTCAAGAGGAATTAAAGCTTGAGCGGTAAAATTTTAAAAAATGAAACCTTTAAAGACTTTCTCTCTATGAAAGAGTTTGTGTTTTTATTGTTTTTCAGTTTAAAAACTTCGCTTAATAACTTAACATTAATCATTATTGTTGTTCATTATTTTTTCTGTAGTTATATATTTTTTGAACAATATTGAAAACGATATATGTGCCGATTTATCATATCGGACTATCGATATACACCCTCATCGCATGGTATGACCACCAACCGCAGCTGCAGTATTTCGCAAAAATCCAGTATATCCCGCTTCATAGCCTCCGGTCACACTCCGTGGAGAACCCGTGCAAAAGATTCGGGCGTTTTAAAAATTAATTTGTAACTAAATTAGGGGCCGCAATGCGCGCAGATCACCTGTGAAAAGCTCACCAGGCTTCAGTCGTCGCGGGTGAACAGGTGCAGGGCAGCGCGGACTTCCGCTGATAACGATTGCGGTCAGCGTTTCCGCCAGAGAAAAATCGATTGAGTGATAACAGCAGCAGGGGCTTGCGCTTACGCGTTTTTTTTAAGGCAGAAGCTCTGGTGGAATTGAGTCCGCAACATGAATTTGGACTTTGCGAAGGTGTGCGGCAAGCACATAGGCGTCTACGAGGCCTACTACAAACAGGTGAGGGCGTCGAGGCCGAGGCCTTGGGAAGCCTACGGGAATGCCAGCGAAGCTCTGGAATCCACCCACCAACCAACACCCACCCCCTATTGATTTTTGCAGATTGACCCCAAAGCCACCGGGGCAATCGAGGCCATGACGGCGGCCAAGTTTCTCAAGAAGTCGGGCCTCAGCGACGTCGTCCTGAGCAGAATCTGGGACCTTTCCGATCCCAATGGCAAGGGCTTCCTGGACAAGCCGGGCTTCTTCGTGGCCCTCAAGCTGGTGTCGCTGTCGCAGGCGGGCCAGGTGGCCAACATGAACAACATCTATGTGGACACTGCCAATCCGCCGAAGGTGGTGAGTAATCATCAGCGGACCCGCCGCCTGCCCAAAACGGGAAACTAATCTATTCTGTGTCACCTGACTCGCCGTCGCCGTCGCCGTCGCCAGGGTGAAATACCAAAAACGATGCCGTCGCGCATCCAGACGGTGCCCGTTTCCAGCGGCGGAGTGGCGAACGGGGACTGGTCCATCGGTGTGATTGATCGGCTCAAGTACGAGCAGCTCTTCGAGTCGCTGAATCCGCACAACGGCATGCTGCCGGGCAACAAGGTGAAGGGCGTGCTAATGGACTCCAAGCTGCCGATGAACATCCTGGGCACTATCTGGGATTTGGCCGATCAGGATAAGGACGGCAATCTGGACAAGCACGAGTTCATTGTGGCCATGCACCTTGTCTACCAGACGCTGCAGAAGCGCACCGTTCCCAGCGTGCTGCCGCCCGAGTTGAGGAAGCCTGGTGGTGGCTCAGGCCCACCTCCGCCCAAGCCCGCCATGCCCCCACCACCGGCGGCGGCTGCCATGCCGCGTGCTCCCAGCGGCGAGGGCTTCGGTGATGGTGGCTTTGTGGCCAATTTCCCCAAGGACATTGCACCGCCGGCGGCCATACCACCGCTGCCAGTGGCCGTGCCACCCATGACGCGCATTCCCCCGGTGGGCGCTGTCAGCTCCCAGCCGCTGATCCAAACGGATCCGCTGATACCCATCGGTGCTCCGCCCTCGGCCAACGCCGACTGGGTGGTCACTCCGGCGGAATTGAAGCGCTTCGAGGACATCTTCCGGCAGTCGGACCTCGACAAGGACGGCCTGGTCTCTGGGCTCGAGGTGAAGGACATTTTCATCAAGTCGGGTATACCACAGCGCACCCTGGCGGATATCTGGTGAGGATTACGCGATGGAGAGGATTACGGTTGGAGGATGCCTCTTTAATTCAAAAATTCCCACATTTCAGGGCTCTGTGTGACACCAATCAGTCGGGCAAGTTGACTGTGGAGCAGTTCGCCCTGGCCATGTGGTTCGTGGAGCGGAAGCAGCGCGGCGTTGATCCGCCGCATGTGCTCAACGCCAACATGGTGCCGCCCTCGATGCGCGCCATCGTCTCTGGCGTGGATATGCAGCCGCAGGAGGTGAAGCCCACTTACTCGAATCCGGAACTGGAGATGATATCTAAGGAGATCGAGGAGCTGGCACGCGAACGGCGACTGCTGGAGACGGAGATTGCCCAAAAGGAGGCGGATGTGCGCATCAAGAACGGCGAAGTGCGCAGTCTGCAGGTGGGTTTTATCCATCATTCTATAGAAAGCGAGTACCCAACGATTTATCTCTCTTTCCCAAAAAAAACAGAGCGAACTGGACACTTTGACGGCCACGCTGAAGCAGCTGGAGAACCAGCGGGGAGAGGCCCAGAAGCGACTGGACGACCTTCAGGCTCAAGTAGTTATTTTGCATGAGAATCTTCTGCGCCACCGCTTGCCCCTTGCTTGCCTTGCCCTTGGGTCTTACGTTTTACTTTATTTTATTTACTTGAACTTAAATTGCATCTTTGGTTTCCTTTCTTTATCATGTTCCCCCAATCAACACTCTGTTAACAATTGGCTAAACCCATACTAAACTGGTGAATGCACTCACACTTACAATTACGAACCCATAAGGTTAGCCACAATACGGCCGTGCTGGCCAATGTAAGTCTTGACATAACGCGCACCAACGACCAGGTTTGTTTCAGTTCCTCATGATTTCTGTATATACTTTGTGCTTTGTGTTCCGTGTGTGTGTGTGTTGGCCTTAATGTTGTGCGAAGTGCTTGCCTTGCCAGTCCCCTTATCCCAGCATCCGCTCTCTCTTGCAGGTGACCAAGATACGCGACCAATGCCACATGCAGGAGGAGACCATCAACGAGCAGGAGGGCGAGCTGAACGCCAAGCGCTCCGAGCTGCAGAAGCTCAAGGACGAGGAGACGTCGCTGCAGAAGGAGTACGACGACAACAACCGGGAGCTGTCCAAGCTGACCAAGCACCTGCAGAACACTCAGCTGCAGATCAGCTCGGTAAGTTGGGCGAATAGCTCTCGTGTGGCCTCTACTTATCGGTATCCTGCTGTGTGGTTAGCGGGTGAGAATACTACCACAACCCACCATTGCTTGTCGTGGTGGCTGTGGGTGACAACCAAATCGCGGGTAGGGCCCTCGGGACCGACGTGAAGTTGCGTTATACAACCTGGTGCTGTACCATTAGATCAGTAGAGAAAGAAGAAAGAGTAAAAGGAAGTGCTCGCCCGGCAATAACTTGCAGACACGTGCATTATGTATTCACTTCTGGGTACATTCGAATGCTGTGGTTGTAATCCCATCAGTGTGGAACACGCCACATAAAATAAGTGCGGAAGGATCCGATTCTCACTGATCTGTATCCCCTTTCTGCCTTGAAGGTCCGCTCGATGGTCACCCAGCTGATGGAGACGCAGCGCCAGATGACCGACGCCCTGCTCATCTGCCGGGCGGCCATGGAGAACCAGAATGCCGAGCTGGTGTCCGAGTACCAGCTGAAGATCGAGCCGGACTTTGACGAGGCGCGAAAGACGATGAACAAGGAGGTGGTGATGCCCAAGGACGATCCATTCGAGGAGAACAACAGCGGTGCGGCCAATCAGGCCACCAACGGCTTTGCCAGCAGCGATCCCTTTTCGGGTCAGCAGCAGGCCACCAAGCCGGCCATCTCCACCGGCTTCGATGACAGCTTCAACATGAGCTCGGGCTTCGATAGTGGCTTCGATGCCTTCAACCAGAGCGGCCCGGTCACCGGATTTGGGCAGACGCAGCGGGATCCCTTCGGCTCGGATGCCTTTGCCGCTAATAAGAGCAACGCTATCACACCAGAGGTGAGTCAGGATCGGGGGGATTCAGGCGAGGCTTTGGTTAATTAATTCCATTTAAGCAGCCCGGGAAGGATGACTTTGGCAGCGATCCGTTTGCGGCGCTGCATGCGCCGACCGGCCAGGGCCAGGTGCTCAGCCCCAATGCGCATAAATCGGGTCCGCCGCCCAGACCGGAGTCCCCTAGTCCAGCATTGCCGCCAAAGAAGTCCAAGGTGCCGCCCCCGCGACCAGCGCCACCACGAGCATCCCAGGTAAGCCGGAATGGGGTTACTCAAGGGGGAGTAAACTAAATGAGTCTCTGTTGCAGCCCACAAGCGGATTCGGCGGCAGCGGCGGCGGCGGAGGATTCGCTGACTTTGAGGACTTTGACAATAAGGTTGGTACTTCACAATTCAGTGTCCGCTGGGATCGGTGGTAATGCATGCGCACCGGCACCCGAACCCGCACCCCAAAATCCGTTGTATAACCCCCGGTTTTACGTTTACGATTATCACTAACATTTCCTAAGTTTTCTTGTAGAAATAAACCACTTTGAAAGCACTTTCCCTCAAGAACGTAGACCTTGGGTACTTTTGATTTTGTTTTGTTTGTATAAGCTCTTTGGTTTGCCTCTCGTAGTAGACACAGGTATTGCCCGAGCACTGATCAGTGATCATATCATTTCACCCTGCATTCCCGTAGCTTTTGGTATTGCCTCTGGTGCTGTGAAACTAACCATCTCTCTTTGTCTCTCCGGTCTCTCATCTCTGCAATTCTCTATTTTCAGTGAACATCTTAAGATAACCCCATTCTATATACGATATATATATATATACCAAGTACTAACACACATACTCAGTTAATGAATGGCCTCCTCTAGCAGCATAACGAAACAAATCAATTTGAGCGTACAAAGCCACTCGCAGCAGCATCATATATCAGTCCATCAGTCACGGTGCATGGTATATATGTGTAATTACTAGAGGACGCAGCAGCAGCATTATCTATCGTTCTTGCCCAATTAGCTAAAT
Source organism: Drosophila asahinai (assembly GCA_008042795.1). Classification (NCBI taxonomy): domain Eukaryota; kingdom Metazoa; phylum Arthropoda; class Insecta; order Diptera; family Drosophilidae; genus Drosophila; species Drosophila asahinai. The sequence continues at coordinate 68,060 of VNJZ01001000.1, read as the reverse complement.
GTACTAAATCAATTCAATCGAAACACTCGACCGACTCGAAGGGAAATCAATTTCAAGAGTTACGTATCGTGTTATAAATAAATGTAGTCACAAGTCGGAAGGAAACCCCTTAAAACCTAAACCCAAAATCGTAATCGTTCGATTCCCCGACCCATTGGGCAGTCAGTATTTGCATTAACTTACTATTATTACTAGTTTGTTTTGTGAGGTGTGTGTGGGGAGGGAACTCTGTAAGGAATTTAATGCAAGTTGTTTGTTGTTTCTGCATATGCGAATACTAAAGTTTAAAGCAATTATACAACCATACTATACTATATATATTGCCAGCATTTTACCCAAACACACAAGCCACACGTATGCATGAGATTAAGGGAAGGAAGGAACTAAGCAGGAGTGCGGACTGTCCTGTCTGTCCACTACTATTTACCGAGAACCCATTAACAATCAATCAGCCCTGTAGCTATGTCATTAAGGCATTGCCTCTCCTCACGCAACTTAAACTATATCAAAAGTAAGAGCAAACATGAATATATGAAATATAAGTGAGACCTTGATTATTAGGAGAAACCACACCGAAACCAACAAGCTTCCCGTGCATTGATTTTACCGAGAATAACATATTCCGAGCATATAACATTAACTACATATATTATAGAGAGAACAGAGTTTTAGAGAGAAGCCTAACCGATACAAAGGAAAAAATGTAACAAACCAGAAAACCCACAACGTTTTGCATTATTAATAAAGAGATATCTATGTTCGACATCATTCAACGTACGACCTGCGGCTTCTCTGGGTTCCTGGTAATGGTCATGGTCCTCCGACACATCCCCACACATCCTAGGTGGCTGCTTGAACGCTTTAGTTGGCCCCGGTTTTGATTTCGGTTTTCCCCCCTTGGTTGTCTCTTGATTCCGAGCTTAATTTGATTCCGTTTTAATTTAATTTTGTTTCATTTCACTTCTATTCCCTCAACGATGACGCACCCACAACACCCACCCCACCCACAGCTCCACAACATTCCAAGCACCACCACCACGCCCCTGCCCTCGTTATCACCACCGCCCCCGGTACCGAACTCGATTCCATTCGCGTCTGGAGCGTCGCTGCTCGACAGCTTCTCGTTGTTCGACGATCCCGGCCAGAGGCGCAGCCAGGCTGCCAGCACGCCCACGCCCACACCCCCATCCACAGCCACCCTGCACCCATTGCTCCCGACATCGTCATCCACGCCAGCAGCCTCGGCATCGGCCTCGACCTCGGTATTAGCATCCGCATCAGTCTCAGCGGCGGCGGGTTTGGGAGCCGTGCCGCCTAGTAGCATCACCACCGCCCCCAGCTCGAATAACCAGCATTTGTCGCGTTCCAATACCCCGCTGCAGAGCTCGACTCTGAGTCAGAGCCAGAGCAGGACGGGATCGAGCGTGTTCGATGCCTTTAGCAGCCAGAAGGCGCCCACGCCCGGCCTCATCACCGGCCCCACCGACTTCAAGGATGATCCCTTCAAGGACTACCGCTACGAGGATCCCTTCAGCATCAAGGATCCCTTTGCGGACGACGAGGAGGGGGATCTCGAAGGCGCCGGCAAGGGAGCGGGTCAGAAGAAGAGCTTTGCCGAGGACTTTAGCTCGGAGGGTGAGTAGAACTCTATTCTGTGATGAGATAAAACCTCCTAAATCGATCTCCGAATCCGCAGATGAGATGGGAACCGCAACCAAGGCGCTGAGTAACATAATGAACAACAACAACAGCAGCAGCAAACCCAAGGTCCACACGCCCCTCAGCAACGATCTGCTGCAGCAGTTCGACGCCTTCAACCTGAACTCGAGTCCAGCGCCCTCGCACCACTCGAACACATCTTCGCATCACTCCGGCTCCAGGCCCAATCACCAAAAGTCCCAGACGGCGCTGGACGCATTCGCTGACTTCGATGACTTTGCAGGCACGGGAACAGGAACGGGAACTGGAACTGGATTTGGTGCCTCCACAAAGAGCATAACCAGTAGCAATACGAAACTCAACGATTCCTTCTTCGATGCATTTAATGACAACTTTGGTGCGAACCAGAACTCAACGGCTGCATTCATTGGTATAACCAAGCCCAACGACCAGAAGGCTGCCTTCAATGACAACTTCGACGATAGCTTCAAGGTGGGCCAGCTGGACAACCACAACTTTGCCAAGTTCGATGCCTTTGAGGCGCACAACTTCTCAAATGACTTTGGCAACAGCTCCTTTGGCGAGAAGCAGAACGGGCACAGCAGCAAGGCCAAGAAGAAGGAACAAAAGCCGAGCAAGGACAAGTTCGAGGCGGACTACTCCAAGCCGGAGAGCTTCGATGCCGATCTGGAGGAGGCGCTCAAGCGCAGCATGGTGGACAACTAGGACACATGCAATGTTCACCCCCTCTCTCTCTCTCTCTCTGTTCGCCCTCGATCCGCTCTTTAGTGTTTAGTGCTTTTGCGTTCTCGCTTCGATCAAATACGGTTACTTTTACTGTGTACTCTTTTTTTCGCGTGCTCAAGGATCCCGGCGAGTAGAGAGTTCCAACGGAGCCACTGCTGGTATTACAAACTACAATCTATATACAGATATACAGATATATATACATATATACTCGTAGAGCCTAAAGCATATTACGATTTTACCTGTACCAAAACCCTATGAATAAACGAATGAAATAATAACATCATCGTTAGGGAGAGAGTCTGAAAGTAAGATAAAGAGAGCGCGAGGGCTCCACTCTCACCCACACCAGGGCAACTGGGCACAACACATATGTGTGTGCGTGGCGTCTCGCTCGCCCCAATCGCAAACTAAAGCAATGTCGCAGTTCTCGGTTTCATTTCTGTTTGCGAGTTTGCGGCGAGCGGTCATAGAAAACTGTGAGTTTCGTGGGTGTTGTGAGCCAACTACTAACATTAAGCGGTGCACTCATGTCTGTGTGTTTGTGTGTGTGCACCAGTCTCCACGGGATGCGCGAATTCAGCCAGCCCCCCATTAAAAACAAACCCACACACCGACGCACAAATTGCTGCATTGGCACTATAAAAACAATTTGCCGGCGACTGTGAACACACACACACACAGGCAGGCAGGCCCCGTGAGAGAGGCGCGATCCGCCAGTGTGTGTGCCGCTAATTACATTTATTTTGTAAACTTAATTTCCAAGGGGGGGGCGGCGGAACGGAACTTGGAAACAGGAGCGTGACGAAAGGGGGCCAGTAGAGAGACCCCCTTGCTGTTCCTTCGCTCTGCGGTGGTTGCCATGTATTAAGTGGCCTCCTTCCTGATAAGCCCAGCAGTTATCGTGCCATAGATCCGCGGGTTATCTGATATTTCTGTGGGTGCGCGAGTGTCGGTGTCCGTCCGAGTGGGTACCGCCTTGGTATGCGTGTAGTCTGGCGTGGTGGTGTTGTGAGTGCGGTTAGTGCTCCTCGGGGATCGGATCGAATCGCGCTTGTTGACACACTGTTTGCGGCGAGGGTAGCTCTGGGAGTTACTTGAAGCGACCGATAAGCTTAATATTAAGTCTGTTGCATACCTTATTACTCCTGAAAGGTCACTGTTAGCATCAGACTTGAGAGATCTTTAAGTTCTTACTTGTATCTTTATCTTTGGGGGTTCTTGTAGCTTGACTCCACAGTCGTATCTTGGAATCTGATAGATCTGCAGTTAAGTTTACCTAGAAAATCACCTTAAGAGTTATATCAAGTCACTAAAATTATGTAAATTTCAGATAAAGACTTAACATGATAAAGTTCTTGGATTCAGGAGAGATAATAATGGTGAAATATGTGCTAATACCGTTATGCTATAAGAATCTCACTGAGAATCCTATAAATGGCTGCAGAAATAGCTTTATCCCACGAATATATCTAGAACATGTTTTGACTATGACTTTGACCACATCTAGGATGTACAAAGGGTTGTTTTCTAAAGGAAGAGTTTAAATTTGTCAACTAAACAGTTATCCTAAGTATTAGCAGCGAGCTTTTCTATAAATTAAAGTGAAGGTTAGCTAGCCTTAACCGGAAGTTAAGAATACGGTACTTAAAGGGATTAAATAAGTTTCTTTTTCGTAAATTAAGGAAGAACCAAAACCTTTTTCAGTATCTTTATCAATATATGGTAAAAATTATAATTCAACTCAATTTGACTTCTCAATTATCCAAAGAAAACTTCATCTAATACCGCTTTTATCCTCCAGATCCAGTGATTCATCCACCATGTCGAAGCCAGCTCTGTATTACGCCACCCTGAGCCCACCGTCCCGTGCCGTTCTGCTCACGGCCAAGGCGATCGGGCTCGACCTTGAACTGAGGTAGGTTCCCACACTGACACAACGTTCGACTTAACTCAATTAACAAGTGTCTCCGTCTCCGTCTCCGTCTCCACACGTACCCAGGCCAATTAACCTGCTGAAGGGTGAGCATCTGACGCCGGAATTCCTCAAGCTGAACCCCCAGCACACGATCCCGACGCTGATCGATGGCGAGGCCACGATCATCGATTCGCACGCCATCTGCTCCTACCTGGTGGAGAAGTACGGCAAGGATCAGCAGCAGCTGTACCCCAAGGACCTGGTGCAGCGCGCCAATGTCGATGCCCGTCTCCACCTGGACTCCGGCCACCTGTTCGCCCGCCTGCGCTTCCTGTACGAGCCGATTCTGTACAACGGATCCACGGACTGTTCGATTGACAAGATCGCCTACATCCAGAAGTGCTGGGAGATCCTCGAGGGTTTCCTCAAGGACCAGCCCTACCTTTGCGGCCCCGAGCTGACCATCGCCGACTTCTGTGCCGTGGCGACCGTGACCTCTGTAAACGAAACGGCCATCATCGATGAGTTCAAGTTCCCCAAGCTGAATGCCTGGCTGAAGCGGCTGGCCGAGCTGCCCTACTACCAGGAGGTGAACGGCGAGGGCGCCGACGAGCTGAAGGCCATCTTCAAGGCCAAGCTGGCCGAGAACCGCGGCAAGTGAGAGGAGCAGCAGCAACAGTATCTCCCAATATTATCCAAACACCCACACACACACTATATGTTATCCACGAATAAAGAACTCTAGCTTCGATGTACGATTATAGGCGGTTACAGCGACTTTGATCGATCTTTTATTACTTTAAACTTACATTTAGCAACAATATACTTAGAGGTAATGGAAACGGAAAGCGCTAAAAGGCAGGGCATGGATCCCTCCGCGACCTCCAGCCGGAGCTGGACACACACACGAATGACGGCGGCGAGGGTTTATGTTCTACAACATAGGTTCGCCGGAGGTGCATGTATTTGTGTGGTAACTCGAACCGAAAATACAATAAATGTCTACAAGGAGTACAAAATATAAGCGGGGGTCAATGAACGGGCACTTCAGTGGCGCTGCAGGCGTGTAAAATATAAAATATAAAATATATATATGGGTAAACAGGCTATCACGACCCAGGTTCATGCACACGCTCCCTCACACACGCATCTCCCATTCACTCTTGCTCATAGTCTGGACACTAGTCGCGGCGCAGCAGGAATCTCTTGATGCTCTCCGGCAGCGGCAGCCCGGTGATCGTGTTCGCAGTGAAGTGTTCCAGGATGACGTTGCGGCAGGCGCTCTGTAGGGACAAAACTGGCGGGGAGAAACGGAAGCAAGTGAGAGAATGAACGAAAGCTACCGCAGAACGTTGTCACTTACTGCCCTCCAGCTGAATGATTCTTATCTGTTTGGTGGTCCCGTAAACATCGATGACGACGAATAGGGGCGATCTGTTGAGCGGAATGTCGCGAGAGACGGGGCCGTGATCCACCCCGTTGATGATGAAGTGCAGCTCCCCCTTGGAGGCACTGTGAACCGTGGGCACGTAGATGATGCCTATGCGGGAGCCCCTGTCCGTGAGCAGTATGTCCGAGTCGTTGCCATTGCCCATCGAGGGGCGCAGCAGTCTCTTTGGTAGCAGGCCGCGTGGCGTTCGCACGTGCGTCGCATCGCCCAAAAGGTTTCCTAAACAAACAAGGATTCAGTACAGATTGGGACACCCTGCTCCTGTCAGTAGTTTACTCACTGTGTGGCTGGTCGACCGTCTCCGGCTCAATGATGTCGTTCGGCTCCTGGCGCTGGTTCAGCTCGAACTTGGAGATCGGGTAGATCCAGCTATTGCCCAGATTGGCCAGGTCGGGCAGTGCAAAGTGCGGCAGGCCCTCGCTGCTCGTGCGGATCACATTCGGCGTGAGTTCGGTGAGGCCCAGGCGCATGTGCCCCGACCAGCCGCGCTCTATCTTCTCGATCTCCACCAGGAAGATGTCGCCCGGCGCCAGCGGGCGCTCCGAGAAGGTCAATGCGTCGGCAAAGCTGGCCCGGCGATAGGCGACGGTGGCATCGTCGCCCAGCTGAATGTTAGAGCCATGATACGGATGGAAGCGGCTCAGCTGGCGCTTGCGGCTGCTCAGCGTCGCTCCGCCGTCCCACAGACCCAGGGGGTCAATATCCCGATCCAGATCCTCCTGCTCGGCAGCGACAACAACGTCTGGCGGCGGTACGCGTTTGACCACCACCGCCTGGTCGCAATCCTCGACGGCCTCCATGGGCCTGGTGCTCGGTGCTCCGTTTGGACTGACTGGCTTGCGCCCGCACGTTGCTTATTTACCTTTTTCGTGTATTTTTATTTGTTTCTCGATTTTGTTGTTCTTGACCAGGGTTGGTAAACGGCACAGGACCCAACAGTGTTGGCAAGCGTCGCGACTCGCAACGGCTGGTTCAGTGTTGGTCAACGGTCGTGATGTAACACGACAACAGCTGTTCGGAGAAACTTGGTCTGAATATTACGAGCTGAGAAATGTGAGTGAAACAAACCCCGATTGTGACATAAAACCGAGACTATAGTGATCGTTTGGGCTTCCAGATGAGAGTACCCGGTGCCCTGTATGCCGCCCGTGGCCGAAAACCCCAGAACGAGGGCGATGTGCCCTTCCAGGAGATTCTGCCGCTGCGGCTAAAGAACACGGTCAGCGGGAAGGCGGACTCCGGCAACGATGTGGCCTGCCTGCAGGAGATGGGCGTGCTCTTCGCCTGCCTGAAGGACAACGAGTTCGTGGAGAAGTACTGCCACAAGGAGATCAGCCAGTTCCAGAACTGCTACAAGTGCTACATGGACCGGAAGTTCGAGGCCAAGAAGACCGTCAACCAGGGCATCGTGCAGCCGGGCAGCAACCTCAACTACAAGCAGCTGAACAAGTACATGCGCCGCTACCCCAATCCCCTCTAGCTTTTAGCCTAGTAAAGTCTGTTGAGTCGTTTAATAATACACTAAATATTTACAAAGTCAGCTTGTGCAATCGTCCCTCTCTCTGTCCCGTCGCCTCCTCCTCAGTAGACAACGTCGGCGTCGCCCAGACCGGCCGAGGATTGGCTCACCGGCGAGGGCTGGCTCAGCACAAAGTTGGAGGACATGGCACGCAGGAACTGCGGGTGGGCGTGCGAGAGCGAGTGCTGCTGCGGCTCGTACAGATCGGACAGCAACGGCAGCGCTGGCGGAGGCTTCTCGCGGACGCGACTCAGAAGGTCGGACATCTGGCGGGGCTTGGAGACGGCGGGCGTCGGCAGGGCCAGGTTGATGTGCAGCGGGTAGCCGCCATGCTCCCAGGTGTCGGCCAGAATCTGCAGGCTGCGATTCGCCTCCAAGACGCGGGCACGCTGGAAGTTGAGTCGCTCCTGCTGCAGCTCCGACCACTGGTCCTGCAAGGTTATCAAGGAGGTTAGCTAAGGATTCACGTGTAATCTTTGAGGAGGCACTCACAAATCTGGTTCCCAGGCGCCCGAAATACTTGATCTGCTCCTGAACGTTGAGCACCTGCTGCATGTACCAGTCCCGCGCCTTCTCCACGCCGTCCAGCCCGAAGAGCAGGAGCACGCGCTGCTCCTCCAGCTGCTTCATCCGCTTCAGCATGTTGTAGTCGATGCCGTGCTGGAGGGTGTGCCTTCGCGACTCCCGCCGCTTGCTGCTGCTCTTCTTGGGCAGGGCGGGCAGGGCCGCCAGGCTCCAGTCCGTGGCCGAGGCGGAGGTGGACGAGGAGCCGCCATCCGCAGAGCCACGATGCTCGAACTGCTCCCTGCTCGACGGCGGCACCTTCGGCAGCTTGCCCGCGTCCGCCATAAGGTTGAGCTGCCAGTTCTGGAGGGCATGGCGTATGTCGGCCTTACCCAAGGCAGGCGGCGACGCCGCCGTGGGCACCTGTCGCGGTGGCTTGGGCGGCGGTGCCGGCGAGCTGTAGTCCATCTCTGACGTAAGATTAACCTGGGAACGGGGCCGCATCTTCACCTCGCCCAAGGTCTGCTGCTGATTGCGGAGCAGGCACAGCTTCAGGCCGGCGCAGAAGCGTTCGAAGGAGAGCAGCCCGCTGGTGGGAGTGACGCGACGTAGTGAATCCAGCACTCCACGCGGCAGTCCCTTGGAGCCATCGTCCTGCCACCCCTTCTCGATGTCCGTGTAGCGCACATAGCCGCTCTGCTTGTCGTCCAGGATGTCGAAGAGCTTCTTCATGGACAGCACAAACTGCTTGGGCAAGGCGTCCATGTCCAGGGAAGGCGGCTGAGACTGGGTATTGGCCGTGCCTCCACCGCCTCCTCCGCCGCCATCGCTGAGGCTGAGGTTGAGCAGACTGGTGCTGGTGATGTTCTGGCGCAGCATCTTGGTCTGCACAATGGAAAGTAGAGGTGGGATTATGGATAGTTGTCCCACGCTTGCTCCCAATGCATAACTGAATAATCATGGCAGCTCATTTGCATGGCAGAGTCAAAAATGGAATGTGTGTGAATTTGGCACGCTGGCTTCTGGGATAGATCTTGGGAGATCCGAGAAAATGTCAAAACGAAAGACTCGGGCCACGAACTCAGGCTGGGTTTGAGTTCTTATTGAGTTGAAATTAAATGGGTTTCTTATTGTCTTTACTTATTATCAGGTTTTGTTTATTAATCAATATTTGGCTTCATCTTTTAATTGTTTAAATACTTTTAACCTAAAAAAAGGAGTACTTTTTTGGCTTTAGAAAGGCTTCAGAAGATGAGAAGTTCTTAAATAGCTTAACCATGTTTTAAAATAGTTAAATCACATTAAAAGGTTTAATGTAGATACTTTTAAAGTGTTTTACTCTGGAATTCAACCTTCAAATAATACAAACAACTAAACTCTAAAGTTTCTGCTATAACTATGCAATTCTAAGTAGATGCAGCTTCTTTTCCTCATGCTTTGTTTATAAACAAATACCCTCTTCCCTTTATTATTATTAACAACTCACCCAAGCTATGCGGAAATGTTTAAGTAACTCCTGATATCCAAATCGAATCCAGTTCTTCCGAGCGGTTCTTTTGAGGCCGTTCGTCAAGGCTTCTGCGCAAGCTTTGCACCTATTTTGATGGCCCGCGATGCCATCCAATCCCAGCCAGTCCGCTGTGTATGTAATGCAGCTTGGCTCAGTTCCCCGACCGAAACACCCAAACCCAACCAACTGGTTATATTGACTGCACACTAGAGCCGCCGCCGCTCGTGTCTTGGGTCTCGGGTCTCGCACGCATGCGCAACTTGCGCGACTGGTTTCTGTGGCTTTTTCGGTGGATCTTTCAGCGCTCGACCCACACAGATACACACGGGAGAGCGCCAGGAGGAGGCCTAGCCCAAAACCCAGACCCCGAATCCCAGCGAGAGAGTGTTGGGAAAAGAGAGCAGCAGATCTTAGGGAGAAGTATATGTTTATTAGTAGAAATTCAATGCGCTTGGCTTAATCAGTCGAAAGAGGGAGCTAATCGCCTAGGTTAATAATGTATCTGGTAGATGCAGGAACTGCAGACTCTACGTGATCCTCAGGGATCCGCCTCGAGGGGATCACTAGAATGAGCCTTTCCTCTCAATAGCTGTATGCGTGTAACTAAGAGCTAGGATTTAAACTTATTTCAAGGATTCCGCTTGGGTTAGAGCCTCACAAATCGGCCACCGACTTCCGGCGCACGTACTTGGCAAAGTAGTCCGGACGCCAGCACTTGCAGGAGCCGGGTATGAGGAACCAGTCGTAGTAGAGACGCACCTGGAAGCAGCCCAGCTCATCGTTGCCATCGCAGTGGGCATCCGCTGCCCCCGCCGACGATCCCGAGGCCCCTGAGGAGGTGCCATCGGAGGCGGTGGCCACGCCGGCTCGCTTCTGCAGATACTGCTGGTAGGCCTGGAAGTCCTGCACCGAGGGTGTCTGCGTGGTGGTCGAGCTGAGGGGCACTGTGTCCTCGGCATTGGGATAGAAGATCTCCGCCACGAGCAGGCTGACCCAGCGCGGCGACGACAGGCAGCCGCCGTCCAGGTAGTGACAGCGTGCCTGGATGCAGCGCGTCACCTCCACCGTCTGGGTGAAGTAGCCCTCGTAAGGGATCTGCACCACATAGCGCCAGGCTCCTTGGTAGTTCTTGGCAAAGACGGGCGTGGCGTACTCTACCTTGGCGGGACAGGGCGTGGGCGGACCCTCGTACCGGATGGGACCCACCTCCTCGCGACGCTCTGCGGTGGGCGTGGCGGGTGCAGAATTACCGGTGTCTCCTTGGATGGCCCTGTACAGGGTGCAGAATCTGGCAGAGAAAATATATAGAGATTATTGGAGATGAGAGAACAGAAATTCGAGGAATGCTGATTCCAGTTTTTGGTTTTTTAATTGGAGAAGTATTAATATTTATAAGAAATTCAATAGAAAGTGAATTGGCAACCTAGTTGCCTTTCTTTCTGAGTTGGTTATTCTTTGTTTTGTTTCTATGATTAATGCTTAATAGCTGACCCCCTTAAGGGTCTTTCTAGAAGCTAAAGATTCAGCAAATTAAGAGCCCAAAATATAATTAATTCCAAGGTTAATAACCGCATAAAAACCCTTATAAGTGCCCTTATCCCCTTTGGGTCATAAGTCTCGACTTACACTCCTCCGCCATCGCAGAACTTTCGTGGCTTCCGCTCCTCGGCCGCCCGGCGCTGCTGCTGCTCCCGCTGGTGATGCTGGTGCTGGTCCTCCTCGTCCAAGGCCGGATCGAAGTAGCTGTACTCGTTGGTCTCTATGCCCTCCGGCTGACTGCGCCGGATCCGCGTGGAGCCTCCAGACGGATACGGCCTATCGATATTGTTGCTGTCCAGCTGCTCCACGGGCTCATCGCGAATGATCTGCGTGACCTTGGGCAGGGTGTCATCGGCCTTGAGGACGGGCAGGGTCTTGGACAGGAACTTCAGCGTCTGATTCCGAATGAGCTCACTAAGGAAAGGGTTCATTAGAGATACATTTCATTGAGGGAATCCTCGGACTTACAAGGGATAGGGCTCGCCGAGCACACTCTGACCCAGCGGATTCTTGGGTATCTGGCCCTTGTTCAGATCCCCGCAGATGTTGTGCACGGACACGGCCGACTTCTTGCCGGCGGCCACATCCTTGCAGTCGGCATTCACATAGGTGTAGGGCGGCGGCCTGACCTTGGGCGGCACAGCATTGGGGGACTCCACGAAGGCGTAGTAGCCCTCCGGTGGCTGCTCCTCGCCATAGTCCGAGGGCGACTGTTGCTGCTGCTGCTGCTGCTGCTGGGGCTGGGCCAGGCCCAACTGGGCCAACAGCAGAAAGCTGAGAATTTTCTACACAGACACGAGAGAAAAGACAAAAAATATGGTCACGGTGGATGGTGGAGGAGGCATGGCTCGGACCTGCACATGAGTCAGATTAATTGCCCGCATGAATGGCCAGGCATTGTCCGGATTCCGGAGAAAGAAGCGATCTCTTTTTGAACCCGCGAAGCCAGACACTTTTCGATGTTTTGTTGTTTGGCGAAAGCGCGAAAGTTTCCAAGTTTCTGTTTCTGTTTCTGTTGCTGTTTCTGTGGCTGTGAAGATAAACAAACGCAGCAACTGAAACCGAGTCGCCACTTTTGCATCTCTCTGCCCGCTCACTTGACCATTAATTGTTCGTCGGAACTTTCCCTGAAATTCTGGGCAACGAAATCCCCGAATGAAACCAAAAGTATCCCCTATTCAGGTCAAGTGGCTCTGCTTGGTGGGCGGATGCAGTGCTGCCGCAGAGGCTGTGGAATTTCTCTCTCTCTCCCTGAGTCTCGGGACTCGTGACATGGTTCACAGCGCAATTTGAATACGCCGCCGAATGGTGACCGAAATTGGGTCACTTGGCGCAGCCCGTTCTTTTGTCTTTCCCCTTCTAATGGGCCCCGAAAAAAAACGAGTTTGCCCTGCTCCCAAAAAGCGGAGCGATCCCAATTTGCATAGGTAAATATTGGTAGCCCAATTGCAGATTGGAAACCTGGCCAGAAGCGAGCTGGCTAGAATAGAACATAGAACTCGTTGCGTGCCACACACAGAAGACTGCCTAACGGGAAAGTTGCTCGGCTCGGCCTGGGAGCGAGCGGAACGTTAGGCTGCTCCACAGTTAGCTTAATTCATTAGCATGCTCCAGAATCGCACGGAATCGGGTTCAGCTAGTGGGCAACGTAACGGTAGTAAAGAGCCGTGAGTGAGCCGTGATCGCTTGTTGCAAAACAAAAGACCTGGGCAACGAACTTGACTCGGAGTCGGCACTTAGCACACCCGTAATGATGACATACCAGCACCAGGCGATAATCCATCTCCGCTCCTCTCCTCACCGCTCGACGACGACACGCACACAGCACTACTTTTATTCTGGGTTCTTCTGCGAGTCTTTGGCTCTGGGACTTGGCCTTCTTCGTTTCTCCTTTCGATCTGTTCGGTGTGGTAGTGGATGGGCAAGCGCAGAGAACCAGACGCGTCAAGTGCAGCAACTGAACTGAGACACCAACCGAATCGCTGCAGACGTTGAACCTCCGCCGAGGTCTGCTTTTAAGCCCCGGTCAACCGACCAAGAGCGTGCAGAACGCTGGCGTTGAGAAAGTGGAAAGAAAGAAAGCTCTGCCTTGAATTTTGCATAGCCAAAGAGAGAGCCAAGCTTGGAGATGGCTATCCTAGTTCAAGGCATACTTTCAGGCGGAAGCAGGTGGAGTTGATTCGGTGTAAAATTACAAAACATCTACGGAAATAATGAAAAACTAATCGGTATAAAAGGGAACAATCTGAGCCTTAACAATAAGGGAAGCCAAAGTTTATACACCTTTTGAAATGGAAATAGATCAAAAAAAAACCTTACTGAAGAGTATCGATTTAAGGTTGACAGATTGTCTAAAAATTTCTGATAAAGATAAATGAAATACTAGGCGCTCAGTTGCTTTGGAATCTCTCTTGCTTAAAACTGTTATATTAAGTTCAAGCTGAAAGTAAGTAATCTTCTATCTAATATTGCTATTCGCCTGGTATATAAATCCCCTTTTAGTGTGTTGAAGTTGGTAGACACTAGACTCTTCTCCTAACTTTATTATATTCTCTTTCCTAAAACTGTTATATTAAGTTCAAGCTCAGAAGAAGTCATCCTCTGCTTAGTATTTCTGTTCGCCTGTTACATGAACCCCATTTCAGGATTTTTTTCCGTTAAATTTCCTCATCAATGAGAATGAAGTACCAGTCACACATAAATGACAGTTGGTAACTCTGAAATCTTCGCCTAACTAGAATATAACAGTTATTACCTTAAACTGTTATATTAAGTTTAAGCGCAGAATAAGTCATCCTCTATCTAGTATTTCTGTTCGCCTGGTACATGAACCCAATTTAAGAAATTTTTCAGTTAAATTTCCTCGTTGAAGAGAATTAAATACCAGAACGCTGAACTCTTCTCCTAACTTTATTATAACAGTTATTCTGGGCTCTCCCTTGCCTAAAACTGTTAAATTAAATTTAAGCGCAGAAGCCTCTATCAAGCATTTCTGTTCCCTTAAAAGCATAACCAAAAATAAGATATCTTAATAAATCAATCAATTTATAGCACTTCTGTGCTCAAGTATAGTTACATCCCTATCAGACCCTTTTATAAAATGTTAATTCACCAGAACTTCCCTTTCCCATAAATCTTTAAATTTCTTCCACTTAAAAATCACTTTTCATATCCAACAACTTCACGTTTATTTACGAATACACTGTGAACATTTTACACTGTAATAAAGTTCCTTCTCTTCTCAGAAAACAATGTCGTAGAGTCTTTATCAATATAATGTTTTGGTGTAATGCTTCCTCCTACATGTAGAATACATTATTCATAAAGTAATACATATATATATATGTGTATATATGCATATATATATCCGTTTTTGTATATATAGATCCGCATTATAAACGCCCCACAAAACGCAGCCAGACATCGACCGAATTGTGCCAGAAATGTATATGTGGTTGTGGAAAAGTTACACATTGTTTAGCAAATAGATTAAATATATATAGAAATCAAATGGTAATCGTAGTTCGTAGTTCGTAATTAAAGAGAATATACATATACATGGGAACCTAGGTCTAACACTATCCGCATAGATTGTAGTTTGAAACTTGGTTTCGTGTACAAAAAACTAAACTTAGGTATGCCAAGCACTTCATCGTTACGTCAGAAATGGTTTTGAGAACTATACAAGAGGGGTAAAAGCGATGGGGAACTAAATCAAATAAAATTGTACTTATTCCTCACTGTTTTGGCTCAATAAATATCGCGGTTACAAATTATATGAAAGCAATGTGTCAAAAAGAAAACGTTTCGTCGTCGAATAAATAATCTTACGGCTTCCTTGCTACTCGAGTTTCGTCTCAACTTTTCAAACTTAATGCAATATTGCAACTATCGTATATATGAGTACATATCTTAAAGGTAAACAGAGTTGTATAACATCGTCTTCGTCTTCCTCGAAATATCATATAAAGTAAACTTTAGGCTTATAGCTACATAGTGCGTTTTGTGTATCGTTTTTCCATTTCTATCCGCACCTCGGATCCTAATATCGCATCTAATTCTTGGGTGAAACGGTGATCAGTTTGTGTGGCGTCACGGGGGAGATCTGTAATACATAATAAGAAATCTTTCCCTCACATCTCAATTCCAAGACTTACCCATAGGGACCTGCCCATGTATGAATCATCATCGTCTTCCATTAGCCCCGCCGGATGGTGGTGGCTCTGCTGGTCAATAAACAGCAGCGTGTCCTTGCTGCACGTGTTCGCCGTCTTGCGCAGCAGCGAGGACAGCGTCTCCGTGTAGTTGGAGCTGGTGGAGAAGGAGTGCCGCAGACTCAGGCTGGCCGCCGCCGCCGCCTGCTGCGTGGCATTCTCCACTGCCGAAACGCTGCTCCTGGAGCCATGCCAGTTGTGATTCTGCAAGACCTGCCGCGACAACTGCAGGCTGGAGGAGAGCTGAGGCGTATTGCCGTTGCCATTGAACATGGCCGGCGTGTGGCCATTGAATTTATTTTGCAGCGTGGAGGCTGCTGTGACCGAGGTGGTCAGCGATCGCGGCGAGGAGCGCGACGAGAGCGAGCTTTGGGAGGAGGAGGAGCTCGACGAGGAGCTCACATGGCCATTGGTCTTGGCCTCGGCGGTTAGTTCGCTTTCGGCGGGCGATTCGGCGATCTTGGCCTGCTTCGGTTCGGGCTCCTCCTTCTTCTCCTCCTCCACCAAATCGGCACAGTCCTCGTCCATGGCAAAGATGTGGTTGGCTTCCTCTGCGGCCATCGCTTGGAGTTCATCCTTCGCAGCTGCTGGGGCTGCTGCTGCTGCCTCCGCCTTGCTGTTCTCGCTCAAGCTGGTGTCCACATCGGCGTCGGCAAAGGCAATTTCCTCAATAATGAGCTCCCGGGCAGCCGCTGAAGGCTTCTCCTGGGCCGCAGTTGGGGGCTCCTCTTCGGTAACTGAAATTTAAGCCAGGCATTGGGTTAAGGAACTTCCCATCTCTTGACATTCTAAATCCCCTTACCTTCATCTCGTTCCTTGCAGATCTTGGGTATGTCCACGGGCTTGGACTGAGCCTTCTCGGCCACCGCTGCCGCTGGCGCTTCGTTGGCCTCGCTGGAGGTGCCCTCCAGCTTCACCGGCTCCTTGTCCTTGCCCGAGGTCGAGGAGGCGGAGGACGAGGGCGCCGGGGCTATGCGCGAGACCCAGTGATCGCCAGAGTTGGAGCTGGAGCCGGAACACTCGCCGGCGTCCACGCTGCGCCGCTGATAGAAGAGCATATAGGCCTCGTTGTTGATGATGTCCTGCTCGATGGCGTCCTCGGGCACCTTGCTCACCCGCGTATCGTCGAACTTGTACCACTGGCGGTCGTAGGGATTCTTGCAGGCGGCCGTGTAGTGGCCCGTCTCCAGGGTGTCGCCCTGGTGGTAGCACACGGCGTACAGGTCGTAGCGCGTGTCCTTCGGATCGCAGCGCGAGTTGAGCGTGGAGGAGCGCGAGTCGCCGGAGCGGGCCCGCTTCCAGGGATTCGAGCCCAGGCCCAGGCCCAGGCCCAGACCCGTCCCAATGCCCAGCGAGCTGCTGGCGCTCTCGTGGACGCCGCGGGCCAGATGCGGCGACATGTCGAAGGCGGTGAGCGGAAACTTGACCATGGTGGTCAGCTTGGCCGCCTGCGGTCCCTTGGCCTGGTGCTGGCGGAAGCGCTTGAAGTGCACCACCAGGATGTCTGGCAGCGACCACAGCCCCAGCGTCTTCACCACCGGCAAGTACTGCTGGCAGTGCGGGCACCGCCAAGCGTCCTCGGCGCTCAGCGTCTCCGCCTTGGTGTAGTGCTCCAGGCACTGCTCCAGCGTCAGCGAGGCGGTGTCGCTCGGCTTGCTGGCACTCAGCCGGGCCACACTCTCGTGCTCCACCACGGCCTCCTCGATGTCCGGCTGCTTGCCGAGGAAGTGATCCTCGGGGGAGCTCCACTCGAGCAGCAGCTTGATGTGCTGCGGCCCCGCCTCCGAGGAGAGCACGGACAGGGCCATGTCGATCATTTCGGTGAGCAGCGGATGCTCCACCGGCTCCAGATAGGTGTCCGGATCGGCGGAGGGGTCCTGCAGGCGTATCCGGAACATATCGGCCAGCGGCGTGGCGTAAGAGAAGACCTCCGGCTTGAGCAGCGGCGCCATTTCGCGCAGCATCCGCTTCTGCAGGTCCTGGTAGGAGCAGTCGCGCGGCGCCTTCATGCTAAACGGTGCTCCGAAGCGCGTCATATCCTTGCCGTCCTTCGCCCGGTACACGTTGGCCACCAGGAGCAGCAGGTCCGCCTGCGATTGAGCTGCGGCCGGTGCAGGAGCAGCTGCCACTGCGGGAGCCTGCTTATCCGACATCTCGGCCGGAGTAGAGGATTTGGGCGCAGGCGTGGCCTCTGGCACCTCGATGCAGTAAATGGTCTCAATGCTGGCCAGCGTCTCCACCGGCTGGGTGTCGTAGAAGACGCGCGTGAATCCCTCGGCGTTGAGATCCACCAGCACCATGCGTGCCCCGTCGATGCCCGTGTCCGTCTGGAGCTGCTCCCGCAGGGCCACAATCGGCGAACCAGCCGGGACTCGCAGGCCCATCCGCACCTGGCGCGGCACTTGCTTCATGTAGACCACCGTGACGAAGATGGTCTGCTGGGTGAGCTGCGGCAGCTGCACGGAGATGCAGTGGAAGGGATCGAAGGTGTTGGACTGCTTCTCGCAGCGCGGGCAGGTGAGCGAGGAGCGGAACTGGGCCTGGAACACGGCCTGGACGAAGCTATTGTTGCACCGAATGTGATTGGCCAGCGTCTCGGCGGCGATCACCTCGTCCGAGCGGCCGTACGAGTTCTGCGCGGAACAGGGAAGAGAATGCGTTAGGCGCGATCTTGGTATCCAACTTGGTATGGTGCCCACCTTGAGGCTCTTGTAGCGACGCTTGCTGGCCGTGTTTAGGTCCTCGTGCACCTTGTCCAGCAGCCAGAAGAGGAACTCCTGGGCATCGTGCTGCGTGGAGCTGCGGAACTGCGTTCCATAGCGATCCACCACGGCCTTGAAGCTGGTGCTGTGGTCGCTCTCGTTCTTGCAGGTCCACAAAGCCTTCAGCACGTTGGCCAGCTGCTCGGTGAGCTCGCCCTTGGTGCCGAACTTGCGCGAGTTGATCTTGTTGCGCCGCTTGAGGTCAGCCTGAAGGAGAGAGGGAGAGATCAAGGATTAGTAAGGAGCCTCTATGTATTTAGTGCTATATATATATTCACCTTGTACTGGTCCAGCACAAAGTACTCGGCCAGGATGTCCGTGTGACTGAGGCATTGGAGCACCGCGTTCATGAAGCACGTATTGCCATGGTTCTTCAGTCCCATTACGCCGGGCGTCTGGTCCGGCGGCCACTGATAGCCACCAATTGGTGGCACTCGCTCCCCGCCACCTGGAGCTCCTCCGCCTCCATTCGTTGAGGATCCCTGGCCCGAGGCCGGACCATGCTTGTTCGCCTGGGGAGAGCGGAAGGCAGAGAGAACTGTGTTAGTCGCCGGGGAGTACAAATTGGCTGCTCCCAAGTAACTCGTTTCCAGATCCAACGGAGTGGACCGGGGGCGCCAATTGGCGATTGGCGATTGGGTTTCAATTTCGTTGCCAATTAAAAATGGTTTAGCGCAGCTCGCCAACATCAATTTGCGATAAATGAAGAAATGTATTTGGAAAGAAAACAAGCCGCAAAAAAGAAAGGCCTGTCTCTGGGTCGAACAACAAAATACTCTCTTTCATACAAAATATAAGTAAATAATAATCGTTTAGCGGATATCTATGATATGCAGATGAGTCAAAGATTTCCGCGATATGTAGTGTTTAATGAACCAATTAGGAGGCAGGCGGTCTAAGGAGATGGGTAAACCTGGTCCGGGGGTGTGTTGGGTTCAATCGTCTGGAAAATTTCCGTGTTAATCACCAAAGAAATCGAAATTGACCTAATGGGATGCTTGGAGGAGGTGTGTCTACGAAAAAGAAATTCCTCTACAGCTACAGTACAGAAATTGCCAATAAAAGAAAATAAAAGCAGAGAAACAATAATTGGGTATGGCAGTGGTTCCCAGTGCAATCTCTTGGCCTTTGTGCAATTGAAACACCGTCCAAATATGAATTTACGATATTATAAACACGCTCTGGAAACACACGAGTGCCTTTAACGGGCTCCGCGTTTGCGTTTAGCAATGAAACTTGGTGGCTTATGAAATTGGCAGCCGCAAAATGATGGATGGAATGGGGCCATTCCCTCGCCGGAGGTCACCACTCTCAATGCTAAGTGGGCTTATACATGTACATTTCCCGATTTCTCTAGGAAATGCAGCCAGAAAATACGGTGACGAAAGCGGACAAGAGATGACTAAGACTCGGACAAAAAGGTAACGTCATCGTTAGCTAGAAACGAGTGTCTTGTACCCAAAACATACAAAAAACATACAAAAATCAAACAAAAAGCCAACAAATAATGGATTCAACAGAGCCAACAAAACAAGCGACCGAAAGAAGCGCAAATCGAACACAAAAGCCGGTTTTTTGAAAGCGAAAACCCACGCAGGCTGCGAAACAAACAAAAAACATTAAAAACTGGCAAAGAAATCAGCAGCGGCCAATGCTAAATTGGCCAAAAGGGAAATAAATCTCTGTGTGGGCTGGGGCTGGGGCGTTGGTGGCAGCAGCAGGGCTGGCTCTGCCAGGAGGCTAGCCCACTGATTAGATATTTCCATGTACCTCTTTTCTGCGCCAGCATCCGGTGTAGAATGGCACGATATCTATGAAGGCGATGCGGTTCGCGGGCGAGTTGTGCTCCTCCGACTGCGATGAAGATGCGGCAATCCGGATAAGGTGGAGAGAGATGGGAGAGGGGAGTTTTCTGTTAGATGGGGGTTCGTCTCCAGGTGACAGTTAGCACAGATATTCAAGCACAACACAAAAGTTCCCAAGACATTAGCCGGGATTTCGTTGTCTCATTCGCTTAAGCTTAGTGACACCATCCGTACTGAGACCCCAAACCCAAACCCATTTCCATTCCCCTTCCCAGACTTTTCGTTGTTGTTTCAGAACCAGAGAAGACGTCTCTTCTTCTGGGGTAATTGTTGCTTTTGTTGGCCAGCAAATTGACATTGAACTGACGTTGACTGCATCGAACAAATGCCATTTGTATTGTGTTGTTCCTCCTCCGCTTGGGGGAGTGACCATATTGAATGGCGGCCAAGTGCCCGCTCGAGTGCTTGACAATAGAAAGATGCCCTGCAAAGGGCACGAACTTGGCTCTCCCTCCGAAAACTTAAGTTTAAACTTTAAAGCTTTAACCTTGGCTCGCCTTAAGCTGATTTAGATTTACTTAATAATTACTGGCGCCGCGCTCAGCTAAAAGGGTTTGGAATTTAAGCAGCTCAGCTCATTAGAGACAAACCCAATTAAAATGGGCCCGACCATGATGTAAGCCGAGCCAAAGCGGCGGATTAAAATGGCAAAAAAAAAGAAGAAACAAGAGAGGAGGGTTCCAGGTTCCACGGGCAGAGCCTCAATGAATAAATTGAGTGGAATTTCTGAACGAACGCATGTCCAGATCTCTGGCTGCTATCTTCTATATATATATGGTACGTATATATATCTCGGTGCTGACCTAATCGCGGTGGTCAGACCGCTATGCCAGGCATTTCTCACACAGCTGGAGACGGAGCCAGCGGAGCCAACGGAGCAGACTTCGAGACGTTGCGCATACGCCGCGTTCGCCGGCCTTTCCATTCCATTTTTACATACATTTTCCCCAGGCTTTCGGCTGGTTAATTGAGCCAGAAACGCGGAGGCATAGAACACTCTGGCCACTTGTCTCAATTTGCGCTGGCAATTTTATCATCATCGTCGTCATTATTATTTATAAATTTAAGCAAATTTCTCCGCTTTGTTTGTATACGCTCTGCTCTGCGGGGCCAAGTGGCCCCAAATGTTTTTCTTTCTGTATCAAGTGTCGCCTCCTTCCCATGCGAGGGGTGTCGGCTAGCCAGGCTAGTCCATCCCCCGGGTTTTGTTTACATTAACGTATTCCGCTTAACTTGATGTATCGAATTATTATATGCCCGCCTCTCGAATTCTGGCTGCCTTTTTGTGCTCTATTTTTTTTCGTTTCGTACCAGCAGTAAGCAGCAGAAAATTCCATTGCAAAATGTGTGTTTATGCGGCCAAAGCTCTTGTGATAAGCCCAGCGGACCAGATAGCTTATAAACAACACTGCACTGCACTCTCAGGTATTTGCTTTTTGCCTTTTACGTAACAACCAGCCACAGATATATCTGTATCTATATCTTGGCGTTGCTGTTACGCTTGCGTTTTATTAAATAATTGTAAATAATTGAAGATAATTGCTGCGGCCGTTCGCCACGAGGTTGTTATTACCGCCCAGAGATCTTGGCCAGGGCATGAATGAAACTGGCCCAGAGATCGGAATTGAGAGTGATCTGAAAGGCTGGAGCCCAGAGAGTTCTCCTACCGGTTGGACGGCATTTTATTAATGGGCCACTCGAGTAGACTATTATTAGAGCCTCTCCTATACCTTTATATATATATATTTGATTCGCATTATCGCCAGCCGATTCGCATTATCGATCCCCTGTTGTTAGTCCCAGCTATTTCGAGTCTAAACGCTTCGACCTGCCCAGCGATGATCACGTGACACCTGTGATCGCGTCACCATTATTATCTTTGATTCCAGAGCGCTGTGCCGAGATTTATTTCCCTGGCTGTGCCAGAGATATGAACTTGAATTAGCGCTGTGGCTGGCTTTATGGTTTCCCCCCCGAGTGGCGTCCAGACGCAATCGCTTTATTGCCGCCTTTAACCAGCTAACTACCAGCACCTCCGCCTCCCAGCAAACTAATTAGATCTATTCTTGTTATGCAATTGCCCAGCGACTCTCGCACGCGGTTAGCACCTCTCACTACCACTACCAGGGCGGTGTCACGCCCATTCGCAAGGGGGCGCGATTACGTGGAGGAGAACGCGCACGAAGCTCTGTCAAGGTTGCGCCCACAATGGGCTTCTAATCAGGCCACCTTGCGATACGAGCAGTCGTCGTCGCCGCCGCCGCTTATCAGATACCTGCGAGTGCTATCTACATATACAGTGCGTGGCGTAAGTGTAACACCTCTGAGATACGAGCAATTAATAACAAGTAGAACCTTTCGCGATGAGCGAGTGCGGCAGCTCTCATTCATGACATTATTGAATGGCCCTCGTTCAGTCCGGGTGTCGTGATCATTTAATGTCATTAATCATTAAATCAACTACGTAACTGAGGTGTTTTTATGGCCAAACTGAACTCTAATGATGATTCATTTGGATTGATATTTATTCGTTGATTAAGCCTGCAAATCGTTCTCATATTTCAGGTTTTGAGACTTGATTTATCTGCTCAATCTTACACTGCCGATCGGTACTGTTCGGCCCCTATGACTTTTGTCAACTTTAACTGATATCTGACGTTCGGCTTGGACCGGGTATTTTTGGGTGGGCTGGCACCCAAAAGGCAAGGGCAAAACGCTTGACAGCAGACGAGACCAGCGATTAATTTGCACTTTTCACTTGGAACTGAGTTGTCACATGAATGTATAGTATACATAAGTAGGTACAGATAAAGAAATTCAGCATAATAGTCATGACATTCATGACTTCAGTAGGATTTCTCATGGATTTTACAAAAGAGTTTAATGTTCTATTCATGGAAATTTGAAAATAATTTAACTTATTAATCATGGTGTATATTAAGTGAAATATAAAGAATTTATATTAATGAAATATGTAGCCCTGACATTTCTAAAAATTCTTTGGAGAAAATACTACTACTATTTGAACTGTCATAAAGTATTAAAAAGAAAATGTTCCCATTTAAATCTTTCTTAATTTTATAGGGAAAAAAATAATTACAGATTCTCTACTTAGGATTCTGTCTTAGAATTTAAGTATAATCTTATTTCAACATATTGTTATGATTTCGAGTTTAAAGCTCCCTAGAAAAGAAACTCTGCTCTAATATTTAAGTTTAAACAACGTTAAAAATACCTATTTTATCTATTAATCATATTTTGTTAAATAATAAATACCCCTTTATTTATTCCAACACTACTTTTAACTAGTTTTGCCATCAGTTTCTAATTCAATTAAAAACCCATTCGTTTTTCTTACCGTGTGCCTCATATGGTCAATTTTATGAGTTCCAGGGGAGGCCCCGGTGGACTACTGGACTACTACTACCACTTGATGACGGTTTCTGGACTCGTTATGTGACTTTATGGCCATATTTCATGGCGATGGGGCGATCTGAGAAGCGCGTAATTAACTCCGAATGACGTGGTTCATTTTTTCTCCGCCGTCTGGGAACACAAGCAAACATACACAGAGATAGGCAAACAGACTAACTAAACAAGAAACAAAAAAGAGTAACGGCCAATTAGACAGCCTAAGAGCGCTGAAAACATAATTTTTCACTCCATCCAAAGCAAAAGAAAAAAGTGGAATACAATACAATGTACCGGCGCGGCCCCCTTGAAACCGAAATGTTAATTTCAAAATGATTGTTTATGAAAATAAACGTGCCGTCGGCCGTCGGCTGCCGCAGCGGGCCGGGCCATGGAAGTACAGAAATAAATGCAAAGGCTAAAAATTCTGAAAAACTTTTTTTCAATTAGTTTGATCTCAATTGATTTTACCTTGAAAGCGAATTGAGCGAAAGAGCGAAAGAGAGAGAGAAAAAGGCAACAACAATAGTGGCCATAGTATTCGCAATAGAAATAACAACAATTCGCACCGTTGTACAACAGCAAAAAGTTACGTGTGAGCTGCTACTGGGGCGGAAATACAAAATGCAAAATGCAAAAAAATACAACAAAAACGCGAATAGCAAATCCCAACAACCCCCCCTTGGAAAGCACCCCTCTTCGTGCACTTGAAATATCATAGAAAATCAGCAAACAGAAGCGAATAAACAGTGACGGAGGTGGCGGTGTGCACAGCGAATGGGGGCTTCTGGAGGGGGGCAACTGCAAGCACACGCTGTTACGTACTAATCTTGCCATCAACAAGTGCAACAACAACAAGAAAATCAGCAGCAGTAGCAACAATATCAGCAGTGACGGCAAAATAAACAACAACAACATGAGCCACAATTTTGCGGGTGGCTAAAAAGCTAAAGCTTACGGAAATAGACAAATATAGTATGTATGGGATTGCACAGCGAGTAAAAAAATGTATTAACAGCTGTTCGTATAGAGATATATTGGTTTAAGCTCAAACTTATGAGCAGGGTTGGGCACTGAACTTTAAGGTAGGTGAGCAAGACAATAACAAACCTCTTATTAAGTCTTGGGCTAAGGGAAAAATTGGAGCTTTGGACATAGAGTGATATCCTTTTAAGCTTAGTTTCTTTGTTTTCCAGAAAAATATATTATATTAATATTCAGAGCTTTCTAATAAATTCTAGAAAATTCTTTGGTAGTTTCCTGGTATTTCTAGCGTTAATTCCACTGAAAAACATATTCAGTTCCTGATTCTATTAAATATTTATTATATAATTAGATATATTGGTTTAAGCTCAAACTATTGAGCAGGGTTGGGCACTGAACTTTAAGGTGGAGCCTGGCTAAGGGAAAAATTGGAGCTTTGGACATAGAGTAATATCCTTTTAAGCTTAGTTTCTTTGTTTTTCAGAAAAATATATTCAATTAATTTTCAGAGCTTTCTAATAAATTCTACAAAATTCTTAGGCAGTTTTCTGGTATTTCTAGGGTTAATTCCACTGAAAAACATATTCAGTTCCTGATACTATTAAATATTTATCATATAATTGTTTATCACCTGGTTAATAATAACATACGGATAAACTTTCTGTGGAAATTTTATATTATTTTGTTTGGCGGATAAATTGGACCTTTATTTGCTATAGGTGAGTTTTCGTGGAAATGGAATTAATAAATTATTTTTCTACCAGTTATTCTAAGCTGTGGAATCTTTTTATAGAAACTTTCGCTTGTAATAGAAAATAATTATAATTTTTTAATTCCACTGAAAAACATATTCAGTTCCTGATACTATTAAATATTGATCATATAATTGTTTATCACCTAGTTAATAATAACATTGGGATAAACTTAAATAAGTTAAGTTATGTTATTCTAAGCTGTGTAATCTTTATCTATGATTTTATAGAAACTTTCGCTTGTAATAGAAAATAATTATAATTTTGTATATTAAAAAAAAACTCGCTAAAAGCTAAGCTAAAATATTTTAAAAATATAAAGTTTATAAACGATTTCCATTATATTTAGCTACGTGTTTGTTTCCCAGTGCTTCTTCTCTACATCACGTGTTTTTGTTGTTGCTAAGATCGTCACACACAGAGTGTCACTTCTGACTTTTCCGCCTTCGCTTTTCCTCCTTCCGAGAAAACCCCTGAAAACCACGTTAGTCTTTCTACCCCTCTCCGCTGGCACTCATTGCCATTCATTTGTTGCCATTTGCAATTTTTGGCATGCAATCTTTAATAAGTCATATTATTGTTGCTGTTGCTGTTTGTTTTTCCCAGTTCTCGCCGTGCGATTTCGTTTTTCATTTCGCATTTCGCTTTTCCGCTTTTCCGCTTTTGCGCGCTAGTACATATATTATTTTTCTCGCTTTTGTGTGTGTTTTTTAGCTATTCAAAACTGGGCTTTGGAATAAAATCAATGCGAGATGCGAGCGCGAGAGAGGAAAAGCGCGAGATACAAAATGCCAGCGGCATGAATCATAAATCACAGCAATTGTTTACAATGAGGTAATCGCTGGAAGCGGCAAACAGCATTAACAACAATGCTCAATTGCCACATAATGTCATTAAGAAATTATTCACAGACAGGCAGCGGCAACAGTAGTACGAACTTGTTGATCGGCTTTGCCCCTCTGACTGTTTTCGGTATTCAGTTTTTCATTTTTCGCTTCTCGCTGCCGTTTCGTTTCTTTTGTCGGTGAAAGGTGCCAGAAAAAGACAAAAGGTAGCCCAGTACTATAAGTTGTATTTAGTACAACTACAACTGCACCTGGCAAAAAAAACTAAAGCAGGCTGGCTGGCAATAAATATATAGTAAGCTGAGCTTTCCAATTCTCTCGTTAAAGTGCAGCTTCCCCCGTTTTCGTATCGCAAGCGGCATTAATTGCAGCCACAACAACAGCTTCGAACACTCACAGACACTGTGAGTGTGTGTAGTTTTCATTGAGCTTCACGTGCTCCACTCCCCCAATTACCCCAATATCAAACACCACCATTGGCGTGCCGCTTGGCTTTTGAATGAAATTAAAACTGTTTTCGTATGCGGTTATCGTTCTGGAATTCAAAGCGCCAAAAAGGTCAACTGCACTATGTCCGTAAGGTCTTGCCCTCTACAATTAATCAAACCATTACAACAGCAACAGCAATCATGAGGAAACAGTGGAGCTTCTCTTAGGGGGAAATCTAAGAGGAAATATAAAGAAAGAGGCACACTTTGTTTGGAATTTGAATTATTTTTTTGGGTTATAGGAATGATTTAAAGTTGATAAAGGAATAAAGTAAACCTTGAACTACAAAAAAAAAAAAAAACAAGAGTTTAACCTTTCTACGCGTTGTCTTAAAAGTATACTCAAGCAGTATAACGAGTTTAGTATAGTTTTATACTTCAAAATATCAAATGTATACTCCGAAGTTTAGTTTTTATACTCTATAGTTTCAATTGTGTATTTTTGAGTATTATTTTTATACGAACCTACAACGAAATTTCGATAACATATCGCGTTAGCTGGAATTTAGTGCTTTTCTGTTTGTCGCGTTAGTGATTATTATGAAATATTGGTGCAGATGAGTATAAAATTTATACTTTCGTAGTAATAAATTGATAAGCATCTTATTAAGAAATTTTTTATACTCAAGAGTATAGAATTCATGTAACAATCGTATAGGTTCTATGATGATTTTTTTTGGGTGTAAAATATTAAATAGATTGAATAGCAGGCTCTGAAATGGTGTTCATTTGGACACTTTCATACTGAATAATTTGTGTTAAACTCTATTCAGAAAATCTTGTAGAGTCATAGTGGAATGGTCACAGATAAATAATTCAAGTTAGTGAAGTTGAACTGTCTATAAAGTGATACGCACACACCCCCTGTAAGTGTTATTAGATCAAATTAAATTCCAGAAGCCACGAATTGCTTCTCCTATCGCTTCATTGAGTGGAGAGGGATTGGGATTACGATTACGAGGAAGGAGGAGGTTATGGGCTGTGTCATTGTGCCCTGCACTTGTCTTCGGCAGTTCGCCCAAGAAACGTAAGAAACTGAGACAAAAGCGTGGCACACATTTGTCAGCTTGCGCGCCTCTCCTTGTCGGGAGCTGGATTCCCCAGTGGCGACGAAGACCTCTGCCTCTGGAGCCCCATCTCTGCCCGAGGCACTCCATCATTAACTGTTGTCTCGCTCCAGCAGCGCACGACCTGAAAAACTCTTGTTTTTGTGCTGGCTGCCTGCTTGCCTTGTTGTTTGTGTTTTTTGTTTGTTTATTATAGCGCGAGCGCGGAGGAGAGCAGCAACAAATGTTGGCAACATTTACACAAAAATTGTTTGAACAATTGCTGTCTGCGAAACAAAAGGCGACCGACCACCTACACCTAGTTACAGTCCCTGTCCCTCGGAATAACAACAAAAATTATGATAATAACGAGAGGGCAATTGTTTCAAAAATAAAATTAATTTCCATGCGCCGTCCTCGTAAATTTGCCGCCTGAAGAGCAGAGTAGAACATTTGAGATACACTTCAAAAAAAGCGCAATCCGATGTATTTATAGTTGTGTAAACAAAGGCCTTTTTATCCGCTGGCGAACAAAGAATGTGGCATGCCATATACATATATCTATATAGATTACCATACCGAAACTCCCTGATCCCTGCTCCCTGGAAGAAGGCAACCCCAGCCAAAGTCCCAATAAGCCGCTTTTCGGCACGATATATAGTATCTCTTATCACCGGACCCGGGCCAGCGGTGACTCAGCACGGAAAGCAAAACAAAAAGCGGAGAGCGAGAATGAGACGTGGCAAAGGGCGATTCGTGCCCAGTTGGGAGTGCTGGGGTGAGTGCTGACTAGTACTATATAGCCTATAGCCCACGAAATCTGAACAGTCAGGGTGAAATGCAGTGCCAAATCGGAGACCAGATGCCGTGACAAAGACCAAAGAGCAGAGACGCACGAGACACGAGCAAAACAAAGCGGCCGATAACGCACTAAACGATGCCTTTCATAAATACCCAGCCAGCTCCCTCCTGATAAGAGCCATTATGGAGCACGGAGCCCGGAATATGGAGTGCCATATACGGAATAGAAGCTGCACTCTAAGCACAGCGAACAAAGAAAGGGAAAGAAAGAAAGAAAGAAAGGTGAAGCACACACGTTGACTGCAACTATGTGAACTACGTTTATGCGCACACTTTAATTGCAAGCAAGGCAGACAGCTTGCAAAAGTACACACTGCATTGTTACGCTTTCTTGTTTGCCTTTAATTTAAGCACAATAACTATTGTTGTGCCTGCAAGTAGATTAATCGTTACACAGCCAGATGAATAGAACTGTTTTCCACATTGCAAATACTTTTACTGATTAGGGGGATAGTTTTCTTGGGTTCGCATTATATCACCTCTGTGAGTTCCTATTTGGCAGTAACTAAATAGGAACGATTATTAAGGGTATTTAGTTATTTTAAGGCATCTTATTGGTTCAAAAGAATGGACAAATCAGATAAGAAAAGGTACTACTTCTGTAGATATTATTATTAAAAATAAAGCTGCTTTCTTCCTGCAATATCTTGTGAAACTCCCAGCAAATATTACTCATTCAGTAACTAAATAGGAAAGATTATTATAAATCTAGTTATTTTTACACATCTTATTGGCTCAAAATAATTCAGGCAAAAAATGTAAGAAAGACTAGATATTTATTTATAATTCTTCTGTATATATTATTATTTAAAATAGAGCTGTTTCCTTCCTGCAATATCTTGTTAAACTCCCGCTAATTCTTTATTCCTTAAATTCAGGAACTTGGCTGCCGCATAAACGAACTCATTCCTGAAATATCTGGTGAGTTCTTCTAAAAAAACCTTTGAATGCTGTGTAGCATTTAAATGGAACTTACCACAACATTCACCGTGGAGCTCAGATGCTGGGCGATCCGGTTCAGGAACTTCCTGAAGGACGAACGACGCAGGACACGTGTCCTCTTGTTGTTGTTATTATTATTGGCGGTGGTGTTTGCATTGCTGCCACTATTGTTTTTGTTATTATTGTTGTTGTTGTTGTTGGCATTGATGTTGGCATTGGCGTTGACCGCCGACGGAGCCTCGTAGCTGCTGAGGGAAACAATGCTGCCGGAGCGGCCACGTCCTCCTCCCACGCAGGACGATATGGCCGTATGGCTGCCACGTCGCTCCGCGTTATCCTTGCGGGATCCGGTTGTGCCCGAGTCCTCGCCCAATTCGCCCGTGGCCGTCGATGTTTTGAATTTACGTGACCAGCGAAAGGGATTGCGTGGCAAGGAGAAGGCGCGGCGAATCTTTTTGGCGGCATTCGTGCTCTTTTCCTGCGACGCCGTAGTTGCTGTTGCTGTTGTGGCTACCGTTGCTGCTGCTGCTGATTCCGTTTTTGTTGTTTCTAGAGTTGCCGTTGTTGCTGCTGCTGCTGCTGTTGTTGTTGTTGTTGTTGTGTGGGTGGCAGCAGCGGCTGTGGCGGCGGCGTCGCCCTCGCTCTGCTCTTTTCGCTCTTTTGTTGTGCCCATATTCCTGCCTCGCCTCGCCTCGCTGCTCGCTCTCGCTTTCTCTCGCTGTCTCGCTCGCACACTGAACACACCGATTTTCGTCACATATATTTACGATAAAAATTGCACTGATGTAGGACGTATGTGTAGGTTGCTGTACTAAACTATAACTAACTCGAATTGACCTTTTTAGCAGTGATTAATGCACTTTATTTCCGATTTTTCGCCCCTGGTTTCTTTGGTTTTTTTTTTTTTTTTTTTTTTTTTTGTGTCTGCCTCCGCCTCTCTGCTTCTTCTTCTTCTTCCTGGTGACCCACTCCCACTCCGCGACGGGTGTTTGTTGTATGCAAATACTTTCACTTTTGGCGGCGGCGTCGACGTCGGCTTGTCACGGATCGGATCGGATCGATCAGCGAGTTTGAACTATTTTTCTATTTTTTAGCCGCTAGCAGGCGGCGCTCGGTCAGAACCAGTGTGGCCAGATGAGAATTTAGCTTTCCCCCTAAAAAATCCAGAAAACATAGATGGTACTATCGATACTACCCATCCTATCGATGGTACTATCGATAATTCCATACTATCGATTGAGAGCCTTTTGGCGGCATTCTCGATGTTTTCCGACAATCACGATACTATAATATTTAGGCTCGGCTGGAAATACGAATTATATTGAATATAATTCCGGAAATTAGTTTCGCAGTGACTCAGTGCTGCCAGATCTATACAATTACGTTGCTAGCTGACAATGGCTGCCTGCTCTGACCCTAACTTATCAAAAGACGTAACGTAAATCACAGCCAATACGTTGCATACTTTTGGAATACATTAGAAATATGGAATGTATAAAGTATGTATGATGTAGGTATGCTTTGCATTTAACATTTTACATGTAGAGTACATTAAGAAAAAAATGGTAAAGATATTTTAACAAATTTTAAATATTAAATGTTTTTTTGTAGATCACAGCTTTATATTTAATTAAAACTGCTTGAAATGTAAGCTTATCATCTCGCCTAGGTCTGTATTCTTGTTTATAACAAACATTATCCCGTGCAATTCCGTTTGACTGCAGCTTATGCTCGTAAAAACTTTTTAGTATTCATGGTTTTGGCATTAACGACAATTATGGCAGCGTTTTATTTTGTTTTCTTTCTCGTGAGCAGCGACGCCGGCAGCGGAGAAAGCAGCGCCAACGGCGGCAGCGGAACAGTTCCGTTAGGCGTGGCTGCTCTGCTGCGAGAAGATGGGAGCAAGAAAGTCTCCATTAAATCGCCAACGAGAGTCCACCAATCAGCGGAGAGTCTTTTTCCGCCAAGGAGCGGCTGCGCCAAGAGAGCGAGAGAAAGAAAGTCAAAGGGAGAGCGCGGAAACCAGTTTATATGCTAAGGAGGGGCGTCGCCAAGGGGGGAGGATGGGATGGGATGGCTGATAAAGATGGCCGTCTGCAGAGAAAAAACAAGAAGAAAGCGAGGCAGGAAAAGCAGCAGAAACAGAGGCATCGCCTCAAACTCAAAGTCACAATTATGGGGCACTCATTCATTGCGGTGTATGATGCAAACAGCGCCACTTGCGGCCCCTCTTTTTCCCTCGGTTTTTATTTACAGTCGAGCTTCTTTAAATGGAAGTTTTTTGGACTCAAAACTAAGTGGAAAGGCAATTCTGCTTACATGCTACATTTTAAATAGGTTTTTTACTTTTAAAAACGCTTGTTTTGCCTTCTTTTTTTTATTTAACGATTTCACAAAAGCTTTAAAAAAAACCTTACAACTTAATTCCTTTATTAACTAAATAGTATTACTAGAAACTTAATTGTAATACAAATAATTTATTAAATTCATTTACATTTTTTTAAGTCTAATAAAATTATTCTGCTTTCATAATTTTAAATTTGTTAAATATTTAAAGAATTTAAGCATGGTTCGGATAACACCCTGTAGACTTAAAGAGTTAGAGTTAAAGTAGGAATTCAGTGCATTAATAGGTAATATGTGTGTTAAATAATTATAATCAATAAGTAAGTGGTTTATAAGTTAATATAATATTAAACAAAAAAGAAATGTTGATAGTTTTAAGTTCCATTTTTGTACAAATTTGCTACTTTAAACTCTTTTTCAAATTAATATTACAAGTATCAGTTCGTTGAGTTTATTATATTTAGATTATTATAGACAGATTATTAGACAGTTATATCCTAGAACTCTCTACATTAAAAAGTTTAAATCGGAATAGAAAGTTCTCAAAAAATATTAAAATATTTTGTAGATTAGAATTTTATTGACTTAGAATCCATATAAATGGAAACCTTTTCTATTTCTTTATAGAAAAATAAAGTTAAATATTACTAGGCAAACATACAATATTGTTTTTCTACCAAATTATTCAATTCAAGCTTATAGATTTGGAATATCCATAAATTAATCAAAAACGGATACCCTTTCTAATTACCTTATAAACATAAAGTTAAGTATAATTAATCTTACATATTATATTATTTTTCCATCTCAAATCCCACGTAATACCAACATACATCAAGTAAAAACCTGACACTTGCTACAGAAGCTTGCCTGTGCGTAAATCTTCCTCCTACAATGCGTTTAATCAGAAGCTGTTCCCGCTAACAAAGAGCGGAAAAGGCGGCAGAGGGAGCCCTTCTCCTAGTTGACGAGTTAACAGCAATTAGACGTCGACGCCTCGCGCTGGATTCGCTTTATTGGAGGTTTATTGAGCGGAATCCTTCTCCTCCTGCTCCTGCTCCTGCTCCTGCTGCCTGCCTTTGTAATTGTTTTTCGGGGGTGGCTTTTCGGTGGAAGGAGGGGAGTGTGGTGTGCAGGGTGTCAGTCGAGTTCACCCGCTGACATTAATTGGTTGTGTACGAGCCAATTTGGCGTAAAAGGCGCTAAATTGATTGCCCTGCGGTTTTAATCGATGCGCATTCATTCCAAATCACGCACATTTATCACCCGTTGAGCAGCCACCCACGCATCCTGCTCTCTTTCTGTTTTGGGATACACAGATATGGCAGAGATATCGCAGAGATATAGACGGATATAGATAGAGGCTGTGTGTCGCATCTGCGCCGTTTTATAATTGCCGGCAATTGCTGGCCGCTTCAAGCAATTAACTGAGATACTGAGATACTGAGATTCGGCAACGTAGGCGGCCTTTTCCGGCAGCTTCTGGCTATAAAAACCCGTTATATAACCGGACCTCACTTTGCCGGAATTCGCAAATATGCAATTCCTACCTGGTTATTGTTTTTCTCTGCCGTTTTCCGCTGCTTTTTTACGCCGTTTCCAGCCACTTTTTGCCACTTTTTGTTGCCTCTTGGTTACGCGGAAGTGGTGGCTGTTTTTTAGCCAACGGATTGGCAAGAGGTAAAAAGGATAATGCCGGACTTTCCACGGAAACGCCTTTTCCGTAGGGTTATGAAATTTTACGCAAGCTGCTGCAATGCTACGAAGGACCCGCCGTCAAGGTCTCCGCCTCAACCGGACACAAAGGGGTTCTGCGGGTGCTGAAAGGATTTAGCAGGAAGTTGCAGCGCTGTTTTTTGCATTGCCTCGCAGGATGTCCATAATTGCACGCAATCAACGCATAATCCCCGCATCATCTCCGCAATTTGGCCAAAGAAAAAACCTGAGAAGAGGAGAGTTTTTGTCTTAAAGAAAAAATCGCAGGAAATTCGCTGCTGACTTGTTGACTTTGCAGCCTTGACAGCCAGGAGCTGGAAGGCGGCTGACAGGTATGGCTAAAGGATTCGCTAGGCCCGCCCCCGCGCATCCAATCGGGGCAACTTAATTGCCAGAAATTCTCAAAACAAACGAAAACAAACAAATAAACAGAAGGGGGCGACGGGCGATGGGCGAAAGGATTGGAAAGGATTCAGGATTCAATTAGCCCCTTTGCCAGATTGACTTTCTGCGGATCATCTGGGGTAATCGCAGTTAATCCGGTTACTGGACTTGGCCTGGCGAGAGAGCGACGCAGCCAGAGCTGGCTAAAGGATTAGGGGCGGAGCCAGTGCAGAAGTCAGTTGCAAATGCGAAAGGATTAGAGATGAGAGGCGAGTGCAGGTCAGCAGCAGGAGCAGCGGCAGCAGCAGCAGCAGCAGCAGGTCCTCGGCGGTTTCTGCTGCGGGTAACGCCCAGCGAGCACGCCCTAATCCGTTTACGCCTCGAAATTAATGAAAACATTTAGAAGGATTATCGCCCTAAAGGGGTTGACTGGCCCAGATCCAGGTCCAGGTCCTAGTCCCTATCCCGCTCCCGAACCCGAACCCGATCCTCGTTCAGATGAACTGCGCGGGCAAGAGTTGGGCCCGGCCATAAAAGCATGATAGGATTGCTAATTCGCCGCTACTTGTTGGCCATTCTCCTGCCATTGTCCCGCAGCGGATTTGCCAATCTCGGCTGCCACTTGGCTGCGGTTCGGCCAGGTTTTCAGGTTTTCCTGCCGCCGAAAGAGGTATCTCTCTGCCTCTCTGGGAGCGTATCAAAAGCCGCGGCACAATTATGCGTTTCGGGGAAGTGATTAGGCCGCAGATTAGAGCCAAAGAGTTGACAATATTTTGTGGATTAGTCTCGGGCCTGGACCTGGGACAGGTAAGGATCAGAGCCACTGCGAAGCTCGAAGGAATCTCGCGCTTATCATTACTGAGCAGATCCACATTCTGATCCCTAGTTAGTCTAGGGACCCTCTCAAGGACACCAGGAAGTGGCGCGGCACTTCCGCAACGCTCTGTCCGCAGGACCTGGCCTCAAGTGGCCGCCCAAAAGGATCGCCGCGATCTCAATTAGCAGGCGCCAGTTGCCCCTCGAGCAAGGCCCACCATCAGTCAGACATAAAAAAGATGCTCACAAGGAGCTTGGTGAGGGGAAGGGCAGATACGGATGCAGATACAGATAGATGCACGCAGAGAAATTGGTATGGAGTTTGAGTTAAAGACAGCAGCAAGTTAAACCGCACGGAATGCGGCACCATTTACGCTAGCAGAATGTCTGCATTTTCATCTTTGTAATGATTGTAATTTGATTCATTAAATTAATATTATCCTCTCAAAATATATATTTAAAGACTTATTTATTATATTATTCTTTATATAATTTATTATCTTAATATTAATTCTCAATTCATTACTTTAATTTTATTATTTAATTAAGAAATTGGAGTGAAGTGCAATCTAAATACAGCAGGAAGAAAGGCGAGTTACTCAAGCTAAACCGCACGGAATGCGGCACCATTTACGATAGCAGAATTTCTGCATATTTATCTTTGTTTTGATTGTAATTTAATAAATGTAATTAATATTATCTTATAAAATATATATTCAAATATATAGTAGAATATATATAATATATATTTAAATTTAATTAATTGAACTAATATTACCTTATCAAATAAATATATATTTATAATATTAAAGACAGCAGGAAGACAGCCGAGTTATTGAGCCGATTATCCCCATCTTTATATTAATTATCAATTTATTAATATAATTTTATGAATTATTTAAGAAATTTGAGTGAAGTGCTATCTGAAGACAGCAGGAAGATGGCTTTGTAACTTAAGCTTAACCTTACGAAATGCGGCACCTTTTACTTTAGCAAACTGTCTGCATATTCAACATATTTTAGATTAAAAGCCTTAAAAATTTAAAGTTTAAATACATGTAATTTTATTAAAATATTTTATCCATTTTATCCTTTAATTAATATTTTTTTAAATATATATTTATTTTATAAAATCCCTTATTATCCCAATATTTCTCCCTCTGCACCGATACTCTGCCCATATTCTTCAGTTATCCATATGAACATATCTTAAGTGCCTGAGAACTGTGAAGTGAAGCAGCAATTATGTTGTCGTCGCTTTGATCTCCTCCTGCCGCCTCGCCACTTGGAGATACAAAGATGTATCTGCGGCCTGCATCTGCGGCCGGGAAGGGACACTCGGAACTCGGAGTCGAAGTCGATTTCCCTGTTTAAGCATTTTTTAATTGTATGCTAATTGATGGCATCCATGGGGTATTTTGGGAACTTCCCCCGCATTTCCTGCTGCCAATGGGGATGCTGCCTCTCCCATTCATCGGGTGGCCACCATTTTGCTGGGAAGAGAGCTCTATTAAAAAGTCATAGCTACAGATACAGATACAGATACAGATGCTTCGAGATGCATTAGGCGAAAAGCGCTTAGTGTTTTATGGAGGATTGAGGGTCATAAAGGCCTAATCCCGCTCGAATTCCGGCTAAGATCGCGCAGATCGCCGATCTCTCGATTTTTATGCATGCAAAAAAAAAAAAAGGACACGCCGACGAAGGACAGCAGAAGCAGACCGGAATGGCCTGTGAAAAAGATGAACAAAAATCAGACACACATAAGACCGAGCAGGTCGAAGGTCACTTAGAATGGATCGGTGGTTGTGCTGCTGGTGGGCAGGAGGAGCGCTGGCCTTGGCATGACCACGGCCGCAATTAATCCACCTAATTTGCATGTCAGCTTCAAAGAGAGCCCCGCTAATCGTGTGAATCTTCGGGGGAATTCTCCCGGCGCAAGTAGCTTTGATCTCTCCCCCGCTCTCGCTAGATCCTGGGATCCTGCCGGTTTCCCCGTATTTGGGCGGCTGGGATGTGACACATCCCTCTAACCGAGTCCATTTCCGAGTCCAGGTTAACCTTGTGACTTTGTGACTTAGTTTTTTAGGCCATCCCATAAACCGATTATTTGTAGCCGAAAATGCCCGCTTATTGTTCCGCATTTTTACGATACAGGATCTAGGGATCTAGGGATCTGGGGAAAGTCAGTTCTAAAAAATATATCGCGCACCGCAGCGAGTCAATTTTTTTACGGCCCTCGAAAGGCAAGGTCAAGGCGTGTTCTGTTCCGCTTCCGAATTCTGAGAATTGCGAATTTTTTTGAAAAATCTGGAAACCTAAAAATCTGAAACTAGAACTAGAATTCCAATGCAGTTTTTTTATGCCGCCTAATTTTTATGGCCTAAAAAACTGACAATGCCGGCATATAATATCATCTCCTCCGCCGCCATAAAAGCCAAAAACCCAGCGGCAAAACCTGCCGTAGGTAGGGCTAAAAAAGAAACACGGCGAAAAAAAAGGACCTGGGCCTGGGACAGGACAAAGAGTCCTGCTCGAGACGCGACGTGAAATTCGAGAAAAAATGATTTCATTTTTTAGAATCAGTGCGCGAAATGTGAGCAGAGCTCGGAGCGAGAGCGGCTAATGGTGCCGTTCCAGGTCCTGCGGCTTTACGATGGCCATTAAAGCCCCTAAAAAAATAACGCGAAAAAAAAACGGGAATTGTAAATCATGAGCGGAGAATGGATGCGGGTCGCGCCGTGGGTCAGAGTGCTCAGGTTCCAGGTTCCAGGCTCTCGAGGGGCAAAGGCAGAGGCAAAGTCAAACCGCAATAAAGTTGACACGTCGTGCGCAGGATCGGAGTCCGGAATCTGTAATCCTCGGCCACATAATGTATAGCAGCAGTCTCCGTCTATGTATCTGGTCCTTGTATCTATCACTATGTGAGAGCACCAGCACCAGCACCAGCACAGTGTGTGTATCCAGGACATGCGCAGAGGTGCCACTGCCACTGCCACTGCCAGCAATGAGTCCACTCGCCACACCAGTGATTGCCGCAATCATTCTAGTTTCATTATCTGCCCTGCAGATTTATGGCCCTATTCCTGGCATTCTCCCCCTCTGGTTCCTACTCCTGGAATGACCCGAAACTTGCATCGCTCTCCCGGCTGGCCACAGCAGATCCATCAGGGTTCGTCCAATTGATTCGGCTACTTTATCCTCGTTTCCAGCATTCAGCAATGCCATTTATTGTGAACCCTGACCAATTGCAGTCCGATCCACCCCCTTGTTAATACAAATCATATGGAAATGTTGGCTAAATAGAGGCCTGCGCCCCCCCCAGAAATTTGATTGTCGCGATTATCTGGCCGTTAATATCCATGAAAATGATGAGGCTGCCAGAATGAATTGGCGGCGATCCGATAAACGGCGCATGGTCCGTTAATGGACAGCGTGCAAATTGGCAAACATCCATGGAGACATGGAGACACGACTCATAAATCGGTGGACACATGACGCATGCATATATATCGTATATCGTGTATATATATCTTGCGCGCTGGGATGCTGTGTGTGCGTGAAACGTGTGAAATTATTTCAGTGCTGGCATCATCATTTTACAAAGATGTTTATTCATTGCTGGCTGATTGCAAAACCCCGTCACTCCGCCACTCGAGCCTCGTCTATTTGGCAGAATCATAAAACGTTTTCAACTTCGTTTAGCGGCTACTCTCGCAACGCGGCTTGAGAGTGCAATTATGCTGGGATACAGGGGGAAAAAATTAGTTATAACTATCTTAAAATTAGTTATAACTCTCTTAAAAGAGATGCCACAGAAGGTGTAATACTCCTGGCTAAATTATTAAAATTAAAGTACTATTAAATATGCCGAAATGGCCAAATATTGGTTTTGCAGTATGCCAGCTATTTTTCTGCTGGCAACGAACATAGCTTTCTCCGAGAGCGGAAAAATCGAAAAATATGAGATTATAATGGCTTTGGTTTGAGTGTTGTAGATTTGTTCCATTTGATTTTAAATTGAGAGTGATTTCTGATGCCGTATATTAGGTAAGCAGTATGCAGGCTATTTTTCTGATGACAACCAACATAGCTTTCTCCGCTCGCACTGAGCTGAGAGCTTTAAAAAGAGAAAAATATAAGTTTATAATTGTTTTGGTTTGAATGTTGTAGATTTGTTCCATTTGATTTTAAATTCAGAGTGATATTCGATGCCATACATTGGGTTAGCAGTATGCACGCTATTTTTCTGCTGGCGCCGAACATTGCGCTCTTTCCTCTCGCACAAAGATGAGAGAGTAAAAATCGAAAAATATATATAATAATTATAATGAATTTGGTAGAATGTAGTAAATCTTTTTTACTTGATTTTAAATTCAAAGTGATTTCTATAGCACCTGTAATTGACCTTAAATGAGGCTAATTTTGGGTTCAGGTCCTTATTAAGTGTCTGCATGATTTATTATTTACATAAATTTTAAAATTCGGCATAAACTTAAAAGCAAAAGGTATTTTTTCGACTTAATAAATAAATT
This sequence comes from Drosophila asahinai, assembly GCA_008042795.1. Classification (NCBI taxonomy): domain Eukaryota; kingdom Metazoa; phylum Arthropoda; class Insecta; order Diptera; family Drosophilidae; genus Drosophila; species Drosophila asahinai. Next base: position 29,247 of record VNJZ01001000.1, on the reverse strand, counting down.
TTATTTGAAAATATAAGTGTTATAAGCAGGGACCGAAAATAATAATTATTTCTTACAATTAAGCTGCGGAGACATCAATTACACCATTATTATTCTTATAAGTTCAAACTGATCTTTTTCAAGATGCATTTTTATTTTTATTTTTACTTATTTTATTTATATTTCCATAATTTCTATTTATATTTCCCCTACTTTTCTTCAAGTGTCCATCCAAATGTCCAGCTCTGGGAAGTAGCTCTTTCTCTTGACGGCATTTTAGGGGGTTTTATAACCACATAGAGATCCCTGGCCAACTTCAGCTTCAGATCTTGCCGTTTCCCGAGATCGGAGTCGCAGTCTCTCTCTCTCTCCGGTCTCTGATGATCACTTTATATTCATTGACAGTTAGTGTGAAATTCATAGCTCATAAATCGATGGAGAGTCCGAATTGCGGTCGTCTTTGGCCACAAAAGCTGCCTTTTGTCGGCTCCGGGTGAACTAACAGCTGGCCAGGAGGAGAGTCGGCTGCCATAAACCCCGTAGTAGAGCCCAGTTCAGAGGTGCTAATTCACTATTAAAAGAAATCAGAGACTGAAACAGAAACCGAAACCGATACCGAAGACGAATCCCAGACCAATCCCTCACTCATCACGCCCCAATAAAACTTAATTTTGTTTGCACATCATATGGCAGCCAGAGCCAGAGCCTTGGGCTGTTGAATAATGCATTGTTTTTTCGTGGGAGAACTCGGCATGAAGTGGCAGCCATTCATGGCGAAGATACAGATACACACACCGAGCCATGTATCCAGGGAGACGCACATTGATAGCCCCCATAAACTCTGGCAGAGCTCGGAGCTCCTCGGGCGGAGACAATGCCGAATTAGAGGCGAGTGCCTAATTGATAATAATATCGCATTTATTCAGTTAACTCTTTTGAGCAGCTGCTCCCTCTGCCTCTGGCTGAGCCGAAGTGGGAGTGTACACCAGTTCCCAGCTGGCTCTCTGCTCCGGGCTAATCCTCGCTACGGCCATTTCGGCATAATTTTGCAATAAACAACTTGATGATTTCTGTATTTCAACACGCCCTGAGCCCTAATCCCCACATGATTAATTGTCAACCTGCCCGAAACACCACCATCCTGCAGAGATTTTCCTGTTCCTGTTTTGCTATTTTTTAATTTACTCGGGATACGAGTTACTCTGTATCCAGGGCATTCCCCTGGGCCCCGGCCCTGGCTGGTGTGGCGCGTATCTTTATTATCAAATCATAAAATGCTGCCACTTGTGTGCGGGGTGTTGCATCCCCCAAAAGGATACCAGCCCGGGAAAGGGGTGCGCCTCCACTTCACGGACCATTTTTTATGCCTCGTCTGGCAAGTGTCAAAACATGTTTTGATGCTCGGGCGTGCGCTCAATTAGATATCAGATACAGGGGTGGCTTCCGTATCCTCTATCTGACTTGGGTTTTTTAGCTGCGGGATTATGAGCAATTGACACCCCTTTGAGCCGGGATGAGCAATTGAAACACATGTTTTGGCCCGGCAATTAAATTGGGCTTTAATTCCCTGCAGGACCTTGCTTTCCCTATCTCCTGCCTGATGATTTCTCAATTATGACAATCGTTTTGCCAGCAAAAGGAGAAAACAAACATAACATAAGGCCAGGGACAGGGACGCCACGGGTGAGGTGACAATTAATTAGCCGAGCCCAATCCGAGGCCGCTGCCAATTGATTCCCTTTCGAAAATGCAACCTGACGCGTGGCAGGGAGTGGGCCTGAGATCCGGACCCAGCGGGAGCTGCCCGATTCGCATTAATATGCCATTGGCTTGTGCCAAACCCCCGTGGATCTCCCCTCATTCCCTGATTGTGGGTGGCCCCGCCGAAGGACACTCGGCACTCGCTCCGATTTGCCACACAGCTTCCCTAGCGAAGGTCACAGGGCTCAGGGAGAGCAGCTGTCCCTGCCAGGTTTCTCCAGCCAGGTTTATGGTGACTCAGGTAGGAGTAACTCCCTCTCTCCAGGTAGAACAAATATGTGTCGCATACTTTTCAGATATTTTCGCATTTATTTCTCGTAACTCGTAACTTAATCGCTAAATAGCACTACATTGGGCTAATCTACGGCTGTACAATCTCCGGGAATAAATAGGCAGGGCAGGGACGAGGACTAAGTCTAGTTTGTACAATCTTTGGGGCAACTCCAATCTCTCTCGGTCATCTCTCGGGCTTACGCCTCAGTCTTGTAGGGCTTGAACAGCTTCGGCTTGGGCTCCGCAATCACCGTGGTCGTGGGCGGCGGCGACATGTCGGAGGCGGGCCTCTTCCCGCTGGCCATCAGCAGTCCCGGGGCGGGCAGTGGGCTGGTGGTAGTCATGGGGGCGGGCCGGTCAAAGACCTTGGCATGGTCGGAGCCCACCGGCGAGAGGGAGAGCGTGGAGGAGTGCGGCGACGAGGAGGACTGCAGATCCAGCGGCGGTGTCTGCGTCTTGGGCACACTGCCACTGCTCAGTCCCGGATAGCAGGCGGAGGCGGAGGCGGAGGCGGCGGACACTGACACGGAGGTGGGCATGGCTCCCAGCAGGCCGGCGGCAGCGGCTCCCGAGTAGCTGGAGCCGGCGGCACTGGAGCCCATCATGTGCGGATGCATACGAGGGCCAGCGGCGGCGGGATGTGGCGGAGCGGGGCGCGACGGGATGTGGTACGGCGTGTAGCGGTACTGTCCGTACGGGGAAGGTGCATGGCCAGCGTGTCCCGGCATGGGCATGCCGCCCATGGCCTGTGACATGGACATCGGAGGCATGCCTCCGCCCAGCATCGGATTCGTGGCAGCAGCGGCGGCTGCAGCGGCAGCGGCGGCAGCAGCCGGAGCATACGGAGGATACGGCATTCCAACGCTATTGGCGGCCGCTTGCAGGATGGAAGCGGCGAAAGCGGGATCCGAGTAGACGGCGGCATACGGCCAGGCGACGGCGATGCGCTGGCGCTTGTCCTTCATGCGACGGTTCTGGAACCACACCTTAATGGTGCTCTCGGGCAGGTTCAGCTGGGCGGCCAGCTCGCAGCGACGGGGCCGGGAGACATAGTTCTCCTTGTAGAACTCCTTCTCCAGGCGGGCCAGCTGGTCGCGGGTGAAGGCAGTGCGGTAGCGACGCACCGAGGGATCGGCGGGTATCTCCGAGCCACGGCTGCCGTTCAGGGAGTTGTCCGGACTGGAGAGGCATTCTGTAAGGGGAAAAGAAAAGAATCTGGAGTTAGTTTCTGGCCAAGATTGAGGGAGCTTTCTTTATGACTTACCATTGGGTGAGGGCGGCGGTGTCTGGGGCTTGCCATACTGGCTGGCCATCAGGTCGACGACCAGCGGCTTCTGGTCCACGGGACTGCTGTCGTGGTGAGCATGGTGGCTCTCCATGTTGTAGGTTCGGTATCCGTGCATCTTGGCTGCAGAGCGACGTAGGTATCGTAGGGTATCTTTGGGTATCTTTGAGGTTCTCAGAGGCAGTTGACTGTGTTGACTGTGCGGCGGTCACAGCTCGAGTGTGCCGCTCTCAGCCAACCCTCGCCCCTTTATACCTAGCCCGCTCCGGGCAGGCAGCGCAGCAAATGGCCGCCGTTGCCGTTGCCAGCCAATGGCAGGCCAGCAGGGCAGCGGTGCTAATCTCTGCGGTGCAGAGCGGATAATGCTCTCTCTCTGGGCTCTGGCTCTGGCCTGGAGAGGATTTGGTATTCATAGCGGATGAGCGAATCTTTTGTCTCGCCTGTCCGCAGGCGGCGGCCGCCCCGAGAGCAAGCGGGACGGGCGGGCCCCCTTAATAATGGGATTTTATCGGCTTCATCAAGAATGATATGGCATAATGCCGCTCAGTCGTCGGAGTTTGCCGAGTGTATCCCGCCGTCAGGGTACATATATTTATCGATCGCCCTTTGCCAGCGAATTATTTGCGCTTTTATGAAGTCTTAATATTATGCCGCACGTTTAACAGCCTCACACTAGCTTGTTTTCATATATATATATAGTACTCCCTTCCCAGGAGAGGGACCCCCCGGCATATAACCATTTGGTAGCAGCGAGATAATGGCCAAGTTTCTGGCTCCCAGGCCCCAGTTGCTGGGACTTAATTTGAAAAGTTTTCGCTTCGGTTTCGCTGGGCACAAAACATTTATTATGATGATATAATCATGCCCGGCCAGAGGCAACTGTACGTCCTGGAAAAAGAGTCCTTTTCAGCCCCCTAAGGGGGACTTGCGCAAAAAAAAAAAAAGGGGCATAGAACTCTACCTGCTGCGGGAGGGAGGTGGCTTAAAGGGGTTGCAAAAAATTAAGCCACCTTCTGCCTGGGTTAGGTATACTATAGGTACATGTCCCAGCTAATCCCTTTGACATCATTATGATGTGTTTTTATGACTTTCTAATGAAATTTGCAACTCGAAGATCTCGGGGATCGGGGTACCAAGTCAAGCCCTCGGCTAATCCCAGCAAACAAACAAACACAAACTGGGTTAGAGCCTGGGCTAGGCCAGGAATCTCCTGACTTTGCAACCCGGTTTTTGGCCTCTAGTCAGGGTCTCCCGTTTTCCGTTTTCCGTTTAATTCCTTTCCTCAATTGAAAGGAAAGTAGAGCACAGAGCACAGCGTGTTGCCCAAACCCCGCTTCGATTGTTCAAGATGCGGCAATAAAATCTAACTCGAAAGTGAAACGGTGCAGGGAAAGGCGGAAAACTAGGTCGCGGCATATGAAAATTGACTAATAATCTGGCCGATGGCCGATGGCTGATGGCAAACGGATTAACACAGAACGGATCGCACACACAGCGAGGAGGAACCTTCCTTTCGATCTGTCCCAGTTCGAGGTGCAGCCATTGTTATGCATTACCGGGTAACAACAACGCATCCGCATCCTTCTTGCTCCTGCGAGTTAGTTAAAATTATTGGGTTATATTGCGCCGCAATTTGCATTGGCATTAACTCGCCAGGCTGCGAGGTCCTACCTAGGAACTCCCGCGAGATGACCTGGAAAAGGACCTCGGCTCGGCTCGGCCAGCAAGCCTTCAGGACGAACCCTAGCCGCAAGCAACAACCTTGCCTATTGTGCGCCCAAGGAGCCTTTGTCTTTGACTCGCCGAATGGACCTGGCTTGGCTTGGCTTGGGTTAGCGACAGTAAATACCCTTTATGGCGATCGGTTGGGTTAGGCGAAAGTGTCGTCGGAGAGAGGTGGCAGGTAGTCAGGTAACCCAACTCAATCCCAGCCCGATCCGATCCGATCCGCGAACACTTTCAATACTTGGAAGTGCCAGTCCCAGCGTTTGTTGCTGCTTTATTGCACATTCTGCACTCACAAAGCGCCGATCTCGCTGATTATGCCCGTCATCATGGGAAGTAAATGGCGAACACACTGCGGCCCACAATAGAAACTGCCAGCGGAGATTCGCCAAATGCGAAAAAGGCAGGGAAGGCTCAGAAGGCTCAGAAGGCTCAGAAGGCTCGGAGGCAGTGCAAAAATCTTGGCAATAAAAACGGCAAACGCGAATTATGCTTGATGATTGAGTAATTTCTGTAATAAAACAATTACAACAAAAAGGCCGAGTATTTTATGATGATTGCCTAAGTGAATATAAAGAAGAGAGTCCCTAAAGCTTAGCTTATTCATGGGCAAGATGCCAGGCTGGGGAATGTATCCTTTTTTGGCAGGGATTTTTCTCGCTTTTTTATGTGGGTTTCTGGATATTATGTGATAATTTAGCTGGGGAAATATAAAGCGGAAATAAAGAGTTAAGTAGAAATAATTATAACAAATGGGTTTTAAATTTTGCTTCAGTTTCATTGAGAGTTTTGAAGAGACTAAGTTAATTAATGAGGGTTGCCATATTTAAGTTTGTCAGAGCTTCAATGGGGGAAAATAAGAGTTATTTAAATTCCAGAAAATACAAAATAAAGCCCTTGATTCCTAGTTTAAAGGGTTTTCAATTGAGTGACAATTTTATCAAGGAATATCTTAAAAATACTCACCCTAACACATTGACTTTTCCTAACTTTTTATAACAAAATCCTTGAACTTTTCACTTCCTGAAAACTCCTCTATAATCTATTTATATATATTTTTTAAGACTTTCCCCAAGTTCTCCCAAGATGTGGCAATTTTGCAATTTGTGATGTTTGCCTAAAAAGACTAATTTTAAACAAGAACCTCGTTAACTTTGTAGTACAAAGTACTTGTACTTTTTTCAGTTGTTTGTTTAAAAAATGTTTCTATATATTTCTTACAATTTCTTTCCTTAAAAATATATCCATTTACATTTCTTAAGATTCCTCGCCAAGTTCCCTCACATCAAACCCAATTTTGTATGCAAGAAGACCCTTTACATCATGGCTTGGAGTTATTTCACAGCATCATCCCCCAGATAAATGTGATGGCTTCCCTCATCCCCTCCACTTAAGCCACAATATTTTCACCACTCAAAAAGCCATAAAATCTACAAGATGCCCAGACCAACATAAGTATTTTAATTTACTAACAAATACCATTAAACCCCATTTAAAATCAGAGAGTATTTTTTAAAGAAATCTTTGGAATTAGTAGCTTTTTGTTAGATCCATAAAAAGTGGCCAACTTTCAGCTCGAGACTTTAATGGCTACTCAGCGCAGCTTGAGTACCAGACATTTTTATGATGGCAACAACCTATATTTATTTTCCCCGAGGGGAAAGTACCAATCGAAGAGACTGAGCTGAGAATTTCCAATAATTGCTGTCGGCACAGAAACAAACTAGAATATTTTAAAGGACGAGGACAATAAAAATATGAATGCGAATGCATAAAAACGAGAGCAGTCCCAGTTACAGGTAAGTAGAGCGCTGCTAACCTTGTGGAAGGTTGCGAGGACGCGTTTTTCCAGGAGCACAATATAAAAACCCGTGAAGAATTAAAAAATTAGAGCAGTTCGCTGCGTTCGGGGAAAAAAACTAGCGCAGCGAAAAAAGCCAACAATGGGAACAAAAAACGTGATCTACTTTCCTAATACGCCCGTCGAGGGTCCTGTCCTCCTTCGCTGCAGGACACTCTCGCTCTCGTTCCGCGAACTAGATAGCCGCGATCGCCATAAAAATCTGCATATACAGCGGGACAATGGAGCGGGAAATGGGAATGGTAGGGAAACGGGGCCATAAACCATAAAGCATAAAGCGTTTTGGTAAAAGTAAAGCAGAGCAGGGCAAACAACACAAAAAACTGATCTAGTTTTCTAATTTTCTAGTGCCGAGGTCGCCGTGTCCGACGCTGAGGATCCTTGCGCTGTCCTGCGGTTCCGCCGAAGGTGCACCAATAAAAAGGCGCGTCCGGATGCCCGGATCCTCTCTCCTACCTAGTTTTTTTCCTCCTCCGTCTTTTGGACCAATTTTTAGTGGAAATGCGAGCGTTTATTACACGCTGTCCGCCTGTCCGTCCGCCTGTCCAGCTGCACGGACAACGACTAACTGCCGTAATTAGGAGGTTTGTAGGGCAGGCAGAGGCACACAGGACCGGACCCGAGGCCCACAGGGAAAAAGTGACAATGGAAAAAACTCATAAAAAGAGCAACAAAGTGGCCCAGAAAGGAAAAAAATTGGCTCGCTTTTTGTCGAACAAAAAGAGGCCACAAAAAGCGTCCACGAGCCGTGAGTGTTCGCTGTTCGCTGCTCACAATCGGGCCAAATAATTAGGTGAGCGATTGTCCGCTCTTTGTGCCTCTCAATGATTAGCGGTTTCTTTTTTAGGACCATCTTTTTTGGGCCACTTTGGGATTTTTACACACTGATTGTTCCGGGGAAACTATCTATCAATGAGCGGTGACTAGCGGGAGCTAATGATGAGAGCTGTGATGGCTTTTCTCATCACAGCTCTCATTAGGGTAATAAGTGCATTTTTTAATCAATTATTGATTTCATTAAATACATTTAATTTGACAAGAAAGTAACTAGTAGAGAAAGTGCTAATTATTTATGTTAACATTTTGAAAAATATTTGGTTCTTATCTGCTTTTTGCTTGCCTTTTGAATAATAACCTTTTACTAAGCTTTATTTTTTTAAATTCAAGTAAAACGATAGTGTGTTTGATAGTTTTTATAAGCACTTATTTATAATACCCTTGTAAACCATTTTTGATAGGACAAAATCCTTTTTCTATCGAAATATTTCATGACATATTAGTTGTATTGGAAATAATACAATTTATTTATATTTTTCACCTTTTAGTTACATTATTTTTGCAACCACAAAAAAGGGAAAAGTATGGGAACACCTTTAACAAATTAAATTATAGACAGATTAGAGTTAAAATCGTGTTTCTTAATTTTTACTATTCCTCTAATTATTTACATTTACTTTATCTTACATTCTTCCTAGAAACTATTATTAATTTAGTTATTGACATATAGTTAGCAAGGGTAATACAAGTTAGTGCTTATAAAACCTTTCAAACACACTGGCTTTTACTTGAAAGGGTTACAAAACTAAGTTGCATTTTCCTATAATCTTTTATTTCATATAAATTTAATAATTTAAATATTAAAAGGAGTTTAAGAAGGTGTCCAAAATCAGAAATAGTAAAAACCAAGGCCTCTCCAATCGTTATACCAATAAAAACCCAATTTAACTTACTTTTCCCGAACAAAGGTCACACGTTTTATATCTTTCGAACTAAGAGAGCTGTCAACATAAAAAAAAGACGCCGCATTAATGGCCAATTCCAGTGATATTCTCACATGTAAAACTAACTCTGGTAGATGCAAATTGGCGGAACCCGGGAGCGACGACGACTCCCCACAGATGGCCAAATCAATCGGACACGTTTACTATAAATACAGCGCATTGCGGTCTCCGAGGCAATCCAATCCAATGTGAATCTGTGACGAATCCCGAGAGAGGCGGAGGAGCAGCAGGGGCCCGGGCACAGATTCGCCAACAAACGCCGCTGGAAAGCCGCAGAATGCAGGGTCAAAGGACACAAGAGGGGACAGGACATAGCAAACAGGACCAAGGATGCAGGGGACAGTAGCAGTAGTCCACCGCACTGACGAATCACATCAAAGTGGAACACATAGCCAGCCGAGCCGGGCTCGGGCTCAGGGTCAGGCATCCTGCTAACAGACATGTCAAATCAAGGAAAAACATCGACGACAGAGGGACGAGGTGCCGCCAAAGGAGACACGGACACGGAGACACACCGAAGGAGACCCGGAGAGAAGGAGGAGAAGAAAACGAAGAGGTCCTGAAAACAGCATCGACTTACCGCAGCAAATTCGCGCTGACTGTGCGCGAACAGCGGGACACACCATAATATTTTGGTTGCTCGGCATGCATCCGATACTGAGAGTTCCCTCAGAGCTCGTCCTGGAGCAGGACTCTGGATTCTACACAGTTTCGGAGGAATTCCTCGCTGCCAGCGAGCCTTTATTGATGGGCAATTAGCCACGGTGAGTGGCGGTTTCGAGTGAGCTGCAGGACGCTGGCTACTCCGACTGGAAATTGGGAATCGAGAATTGGTATTGGGAATCAGGATCCTCTTCGCTCGGCGGGAGCAAACCCACAGCTTCAGTGGCGGCGTCGAGATATCCTGCCATGTTTCCATTCCCTGTTTTCTGGCTCTGTTTCTGTAAATTTGTGAAAATTAAGTCGTTACGGTTGTGCCCGTTTTTAGGTGGTACTTCTGTAGCAATTTTATTTGTATCGTAGGTGTGGTATTTGTCAACATTTAGCCAGGATCCTGGGCCTCTTTCCTCCTTTCCTCGCTGCAGGCTGAGCCGAGGCAGTGGCACTGGATTAGCCGATTTGTGGGCACGGATTCGAAATGCCTACTGCAGCACTAATTGGGCCGCTCTCTGTGCGAAGGGAAGGGATGATGCGGAATATGGCTGGAATATGGAGGAGGTGGAGGTGGAACTGTATCCGCTCTAAGGATGCGTTTATCTGCGCTGAGGATGTGCTAATTTTTTACCCAGCTGAGCTGCGAGCAGAGAGTGAGCAATAAGTGCACAGGTTGGAGGGCGAAATAGAAGCATGATTGGCAATGAAAAGGTGAATGGATTCCCTTATGGGAATTATGGAAAAAAGGGCAACTTATCCTTGGTCCTTTTGTACAAAAAAGGGAGGGTAATAGTTGTATAAGAAAGCTTGAATTAATTTCTGAATTTAAGGGATAGATGGATAGACCTAAAGGAATTTAACTTTGCGAACTTGTCTTGTGGATCTTAACAAATTAAAGTTTAGATTAGAAGGACTTCATTGGGTTTGGTTATTTGTTTTAGATTTATTTGTAAATTTTACTTTTACTTTTTTAATTTAATTCAAATTGAAAAAAAAATTATCAAATATTAATTAATTATTATTCCAAAAATGCAACATCCTTACTTGAATTAATTAAATTGTTATTTTCTATTTATTTTTTATGTTTGGTGGCCTGTATTTGGTTATTTTCTATCTTTAAATACTGTTTTTTTTTTAATTCTCAAGAAAATTCCATGTAGACGTGTTTTTGACACATTCCTTGTCAATTTTACATAGTCAAATTTAGTTACACTAAAAGTATGCAATACTTTTCTTATGAAACGTAAGCGCTCACGTTATGACTCTTTAATTTCATATCAACAAACATTTGTCAGTGTGCCAAGGGTAAATATCCTCGCACAGTCTGGCAACTCGAGAAAAATGAACGTACAAATTTTGAATATTTCATTTATTTTATTAAATGAAGACAAACTTTTAGTTTGCAAATGTTAAAAAAAAATAGTATTTGGTTTTAAAAATTTACATTAATTTTTATTTCTTTAGTGATGTTCCTTCGTAGTCTTAGAATCCATATTTATACAGATTTCCATTAAACTTTTCCTACTCCGAACCGAAAAAATAAGAAAACTAAATTATTATAAATCAATTTATTAAAAACTAAAAACATTTAATAGGGCGTCTTCTTGCGCGACTTTTTGTCCTTCTTAACTTTCAACTTGTCCTTATTGGCAGCACTTCCGCTCGATTCCTCCGACCAAACGGTGACAATTCCGCTCTCGCCTCCCGTTATCAGTAATCCTCGCTTGGAATCGAAAAGGCTGTCCCTCACTATTTGCTTGTTATCCTGGAAATTGGCCAATGGCTGCAGGTTCTTCTTGACGGTAACATTCACAGATCGCAGGATTTCACTGGAAAAAAGAGATTAGATTGAAGTTATAAGGAAAGAACTTTTGGAAAACTCACCCCTTGTTGAAGTTGGTGCCCGCTAATAGGAACACCTCGCCATCCTCCTGGTCGTGGGCATTAATGAGGTTAAAGTTTGCGGCATTCTTTCGCCTGATGGCAGCTGTGACATCCGGACGCTCAAAGGAGTTCACCTCGTCGCCCTCCTCGCACTCGTAGCTCTTAAAATCGCTCGTGGTCGTGATGCAGGAGATAATGTCCTTGTCGTAGACGTTTCGATGCCATCTCAGGCGAGCCACGCTACTCTCCGTGTTGATGGTGTTCAGCAGGGCCTCATCCTCGTCGGGCTGCTTTATGTCAAACACATTGACCAGCCCCTCAATACTGCCCGTGGTCAGGAGGTCCGGATTCCGAGGATGAAACTGTACCGAAGTGATGTCGTCTTCGTGACTCTCGCAGTAGACGCCCATCTGGCGTCGCTCCCGGACATCGAAGAACACCAGGAACACGTTGCTCATGTGCTGTCTCGTGCCACAGCACACGACCCTTCCGTTGGCGTTCCTGTCGAACGCTGTGAAAGACTTGGGCACCGGCGGCACCTCCTGGGACTGTTGCTCGTAGTGGAACCTCGCCTGCTCGCCCTTCACACGCAGGTCGTAGAGGCGCAGGTAGCCATCGGTGGTGCCCACCAGCACGTTGTCCGGTCCCTCGTCCAGGAACTTCACGCCACACGTGCTCACCCTATTCTTCCCGTTGGGCGGCAAGAAGCTAAAATTGGCCAATTTGCCGCCTGCATCCATGTTATAGATTTGCACCGCAGAGCTCGACAGCCCGGCAGCTATTCTCGAGAATCCCCGATCCGCGTCTAGGCTGAGCACGTATTCCTTGTCCAGGGAAACCCCACATTCGTCCAGCGGCTTGTACTTCAGCCGAAACTCGGCGGCTAGCACCTGGTCGTTGCAGGTGTCCGCGTCGCCGATGTCCTCCTCTTCCTCATCCTCCGAAATGGGCAGATCCGCTTCAGCAGCCTCTGAAAGTATCAGAATTGTAGAGCTTTGCCTGACCGAGATAGAGCTATTTACCTTCGCAATACTTGTTGAAATCGCTCATTTCTTGTTTATAAAATTGCCCCACGCGGCTAAGACCGATGGGAATGGATTTTCGACTTCAGTGGATCTGGTCATACTAAACAGTTCATGAAACGGCGCTGCCAGACTGAAGAAAAATATTGATGTTTTAGCGGAAAAAAAATCGATTTTAGTCGATGTTTAAAAGAACAATTTATTTCGCCTTTATTTTATTTAGACACCTTTTAAAGTGATTTCAAAACCTAAATGATATCTAGGGGAACCCCCGATAATTGTAGTCAGAAGCTTGCAAAGCCGTGGAGGCGTCATTTCCGGCTCAATAAAGTATACATATGTACGTATGAATATATTTTAAGCAAGCGATCACGTCATGGTCAAACTGATGATAATCACTAATTCCCATGCAATATCCCGAACCCCGTGAAAAAATAGACCGAGATTTATCGTTTAATATCGCTCTGTAGTTTTGATTCTTTATACAAAAGTGAATTATTACACAAGAAGCCATTCCGACGAGTACGACATAATTTGTTAGTTTCCTTTTTTACAGTTACCTAAATATCCTTCAGTTTTGGTGTTGCGTGTTTCGAAATCGTTCGAAATTGAGGTTTCTTGATTGCCTGACTTTGACTCTGTGTGTGTGTGTGTGTATATTTCGTGTACGGTCATATAAATATATATACATATTTATATAGGTTCTGCTATTTTTAAATTCAACAAAGGACTCAAATTCCTGCGCAGCATCTCTAACAAGAAGAACTCTTCAACAAGCAACTATGTATTCAATAATTAGATATATGCGGGCTACTATATAGATCCTATTCACATGAAGTCGTCGTAGTCGTCGGTGAAGTCGTTGCCGTACTTTTGGTAGCCGTCAATGTCCTGCAAACGATTTGTTTTAATTATTGATTTTGATCAAAAATCTTAAGATTTATTCAAGGACTCACGTCGTTCTCGGTGCGGAGCGTCGCCTTGCCCTTGCCCTTGGGAGCGGGCTTCTTGTTCGCCTTCTCCATCTTGAGCTTCTCCGAGTGCAAGATCTCTACGCTCATCTTGACCTTCTTGATGTCAGCGGCGCTCACTTGATAAGGCGGAAAACACACTATCAGATTAGGGGCTAAGTTTAAGCCGATCGATCACTCACGATTCACGCATAGGCCGCGCACCAGATCCTCGATGAATTGCGGGAAATGTGGCGACTCGCGGTACTGGCCGACCTTCCAGCTGAGCGTGGCGCCGAACTCCTTGAACTCCTCTTTGCTTTCCGGATTGAAGGCGTCAAGCCCGCCAGACGTTGTACTCGTCACGCCGAAGGCGTCCAGGGCGTGCTTGAAGTCCGACTCCTCCTGGATCTTTTGCAGGCGCAGCTTCTCGGCCATCTTCTCCTCGGCCGTCATGTTTTCCAGTCGTTTCGCCTCCTCCTCCTCCTCGAGGCGCTGTGTAGAGAATGTCTGTGAGTTATAGCTTGGGCGTGGATATATTAAAATATGCTACACCTACCGCCTGCTCCTCTAGCTTGGCTTTCAGCGCCTTGCTCGGCTTGGGCTTTGCTGGCGGCTCTGTTTTTGTGGGCTTCTCTTCGTCCTTCTTTTCCTCCTCATCCTCCCAGCTCTCCTGCGTTGCGAAATACAAAAGAATTAGTGAATCTGCTCCAAAAGTGAACACGTGTACAGCGAAATGAAAGTGAAAACTAGCGCACGCAAAACAAGTTTCTGGGAGCTGGGAGCAGCTCTCTGGCATTTGTTTGTTGCTGCTAGCTTTGGCTTTCGTCTCGCCGCGACATTGGTATGCGCACCTTGACGTCCTCGTCGTCGTCCTCTCCCTCCCACTTGTTAACGGCATTCGGGCGGATGACCACCTCGCTGTCCGCAGCGGATTCTGCCACATCACGGGAAAAGCACAAGATTGTTATGGTTTCGAAATACGGTTAGCTGCCGCGAATACGGCTAAAAATACGCATCAAGGTTGGTTGCATGGCGCTCCAACGACAGCAGCAGCAGCAACAACAACGACGGCGACCACGTTTATTGTCCGCCGCAGATGACGCAGCGCCCGCCCCCGCCACCGCCCAGAGAACACTCACCCCAGTCGTCGGCCATGTCTCGGAATTGGTTGCTATTTGAGGGTTTGTGCTTCGGATCGGCTTTGTGCTAGGTACGACTTCGTTCCAGCCTCAGGTTTCGGGAATTTTTCAAATCAAAACTCTACATCGAGCAGATTTCCACAAGCATTACCTGTAGTGTGACCAGGTTGCGGGTGGCGGTGAAAAGCAGTAGGAAAGCTAAAGTGGACGTTAGAAGAAAGTTATCGAACTCAGGCGACCAGTTTTTCATATTCATTTTAATTGGCCCTTGAATTATTTATTACATGATTTTATTGTTGTTTATTTCATTAACTTGATAGTTTTATACTATATTATATTGTTTCATTTTAAGAAAACAGAATCTGTCCATGTGAGATTATGATTTTAACCTTTTTCTCGAACAAAGTAGGCTGGATAAAAACGAGGAATTAACAATGAAATGTTAGAAGGATTCTGTTTCATTCATTATAAAATTTTGTTTGGAGCAGAGTCGAAAATTATTTTCCTTCCAAAATTTTTATTCGTTTTTTGTTTTAGTGTCATGATGAAGTTCATGATGCCTGTGGTGGAGCTCGCGCGTGGATTGCAATCTGATCTCCCCCATATCCGAGGAGAGTAAGCTGTCCACCGATCGGTTCCCGGAGCTGCGCGAGGGTTTGGAGGTGCAGCCGACGGGGCTGGAGCCGAATCATCCAGTACTCTCTGCTGCACGGAGAACTTTTTCCACCTCACATTCTGCTGTGGTCGGATCTTGTGACTTGCTGTTCCTGGTTGAGCTCTTCGCACGCCACAACCGGAACAGCAGCGACTATGGCATCAGTAAGGAGGAGCGCTGCAATCTGGACTCCAAGGAGGAGCGGAAGTTTCCCATCTCCTGGCCGGATTTTTAGAAGTAATGGCCATGCTTCTCAAAAATCCGGGCCAACACAACGCCTGGTCGGCAGCGAGATCCTAGGTGTGCCTACCGCTAGGATCGCAGTCACCATACTAACGGATCACGACCTGCAGGACCTGCAGATGTGAACCTTTAGCAGCCCCGGACTCCTGGACACTGAACGTCTAAATTTTGAGTGAAAAATAAATGCATTTGTTAAGCAGCAACTACAACTACAAATCGGTCTTGGAGTTTTTAATTTTGTCAGGGAATAGCCAGGAAATAAGTGTTATTTCATTAACTTATAGTTTTAAACTTTTGTTACATGGAGAAAACTAGGTTTAACCCTTTTCTCGACCACAGTGGTCTGAAAATAATGAAGAATTAATAATGATATGTTGGTAGGATTTTGTTTCATTCATTTTAAATTTTATTTGGAGCAGAGTCGAAAATTATTTTCATTCCTAACTTTTTATACGTTTTTTGTTTTTGTGTCATGATAAAGCTCAGGATGCATATGGTGGAGCTGCGCGTGTATGGCAATCTGGTCTACCCCATCTCCGACAAGTGTAAGCTGTCCTTCGATCGGGTGCCGGAGCTACGCGAAGGTTTGGAGGTGCAGCCGACGAGGATGGAGCCGAATCTTCCACTACTCTCTGCTGCACGTAGAACTCTTTCCGCGTCACATCCTGCTGTGGATCCGGATCTCGTTGTGACTCGCTGTTCCAAGTTGAGCTCTTCGCACGCCACAACCGGAACAGCAGTGACCATGGCATCAATAAGCAGAAGCGCTGCAATCTGGCCTCCAAGGAGCAGCGGAATTTTCCCATATCCTGGCCGGATCTTGAGAAGTAATGGCCATGATTCTCAAAAGTCCGCGCCAACGCTACGCCGTGGGACTGAGCAAGCGCAACGGACCAAAGCAAAGCCTTATCGACGACGAGATCCTAGGTGTGCCTCCCGCGAGGACCAGTCACCATACTCACGGAGCACGACCTGCAGCACCTGCAGATGTGAGCCTATAGCAGCTCCACCTCCTGGACTCTGTACGTCTAAATTTTAAGTGAAGAAATGCATTTGTTAAGCAGCAACTACTTTTTTACCTAACTGTACAAATCGGTCTTACTTGTTTTAATTTTGTCAGGAAATAAGCAACTAATGCAAAAAGCGACTGAAGCCTAGAAGAAAATTTTGATAACTGACATTTCGACAAAACACCGACATTCCAAGAAGGAAAAAATACATTTGATTTCGATGCCATATTTAGTACTTTTCCTCGTCGCGCGTATGGTCACACTACTCCCATCTTGGCAATCTTAGAACCATCTGCCACATCAGTTTTTCGAAACGTATATTTTGTTTGGAACAAGAAAACAATGTCAAAGCAAATTAAGAGTGAATTGTGATAAGCAATATCGAAAGTAGCTGTGTGTGTGTCGCCCCAGTCTTCATGTAGAAGACGTCCGCTTGTAACCCTTCCGCCACAGCATCCGATCCGCCGTCAAACGAATATCGAGAGCCAGTGAAACGAATGCGAAGATACATGTACTTGTAGGACGCCGGGAGCGAGTTATGAGCAAAGAGACGCAGACTGATCCGAAGACGTGTCAGTGCGATCCCAACGAACTAACAGCGAATAATATAATGGCACAGCCCGGCGGAAATATGTCCGGCAACATGCAGGCGCCACAGCAGCCAGGCCAGAGGTTCTCCCTGGACATGCAGGGGTGAGTGATGGATGCACTTAATCTAAATTTGCAGCTTAATCTCAATTTGACATCCTATCATGTAGCCTGAGCAATATGCCCTCGCCCTTGCAATTGATCCAGATGGTGCGCAACTCGCTGCGCCCTTGGATGGTCTTTTTCAACGTCAACAATTTCAAGACTGCCGTCAGTATGCAGCGTCTGAACGGCCGCGTCGTGCGCAACCTCTCCTACTTCCAGGCCAACTACGTCTTCATCTTTTTCGTGCTGATGATCTACTGCCTGTAAGTGCCCCCATTCCCCCAGCTCCAGCTCATATCTAATGCTCTGTAATCCCGTCCAGCATCACAGCGCCTCTGATATTGCTGGTCATGGCGGCCGCTGCCTTTGGCTGCCACAAGTTGCGCGTGCGTAACTCCAACATCTCCTTGGGAGGATACCAACTGACGCCCAACCAGCAGATAATCGCCCTCAACGTGGCAACGGCACCCATTCTGTTTCTGGTGGGGGCCGGGGCGCTTCTCTTCTGGACGCTGGGCGCCTCCTTCTTTGTGGTTGGCTTGCACGCCATCTTCTACAACATCGATGCTATTGTGACGGAGGAGAACGATGGATTCCTCGCCCAGGTTGTCTGACCGCCAGCCAGAATCTAGACTTGCGGTATTCTGGGATCTGTTCGGATAACCGCCGGCGGGGACTGAAGGGACAGAGAGATATTCGCCACCATGGGGCCTTATTAGTCGATACAGTATGCAATATGCGAATTACACACATATTTATAACGAATTCTAGTTAAGTTTTAGCTGCAGACATTGAATAAACACCAAGCGATGACAGATTCATAAGTCTATATATATTTAAAATTTGGCAAATTAATCGCATTTTGAACCAAGAGGTGGGACGCATTCCGCCGAAAGTAAGAGAGATACGACAATGAATTAAAAGGATCAATATTACAGCTTCCAATTACGAGGATTTGCAGAGTTGAGCCTGAGTTTGTATGTAAGGTCTCCAAATTCAAGTTCTTCTTTCTGAGTTTGGCCAATAATATCGTTATAAAAAATGTTAGCTTAGAAATGCTTGCATAAAAACTAATTCCTGTTGCTAGAAGGCTTTCTCTGGGATCTAAATGGTATCCTAGGTACGTATATGGACGCTATTTTAACTCATTTTCAAGGCAAGTGTGTGTAAAAGCTTTTCTCTCCTTAAAGGAAGATGTAAATGTGGTCCTCTCAAAAGAAATACTGGGCCAATGGTAGAATATCATTAAATAAACTCGAAATCTTTTACGGAATGGCCCCGTGTGTATGTTAAATAGAAACAGAAAACCACAAATCAAAAGTTATACACAGAGCACGAGAGTACAACCAAATCGGTAGTTCAATGAGGTACAGGTAGTTAGAACTAGGAATGCTTTGTTAGCTTGCATAAGTCTTGGTCCTTGCCCAGTTTGGTGGCCTAGGCGTACTGGGCGCTCGCCAGCGTCGTTGTCGCGTCCTGCTCCTCGTCGCTGGCCTGCTGGTCCAGCTTCTCGAATCCGTTCCTATCCCGATCCAGCAGTCCGCCCAGCTTGAAGCCATCGCTCTTTTCCCACGCATGCCGACGGCTCCGTGATCCAAATGGCAGGCAACCTGTGGGATATGTGGGAAGGAGGAGGAAGTTGGTACGATTAACTACATATAACGATCGCCAAGAGATTCACGGGCACAGAGAAACACTGGACAAATCCCCCGGTAGTTCATGCAAAGATCTGCGATCTGGCGTGCACTGAAACAAACCGAAAACGAAAACGAAAACAGAGCACTTAAAGTTTAACGTAAATTGTGTATGCTTATGTATTTTGTATTAAAGAATCGTATAATATGTACACAGAATGCGACACAAATAATTAATTACACCAAAATAGAATGGAAAATAATAAGTACAATTTGTGAATGGAAGCGGGAATGTGGCTGGACTGAGGAGATTCCAAGTAAACTTAAAAGGTAAACCACTACAAAATATAGCTATACGTATAAATATATAGGACACATGTGTACGGCGGCACAACACAGGACATTGAGTGATTGATCGATTGGGTGGGTTAGCACTGAGGATTAGCACAGACTCTGGTTGGATGCGGTCAGCTTGCGGTAGACCAGGTCGCTGGGCGGAGCGGCGCTGATCGCTTGGTTACCTCGTTTCCGCCGACGGGCGAAGAGCAGAGCCAGAGCGAAGGTCGAACCGGCGAATAGCAGCATTAGCGAGGCCACCAATATGGCCTTGCCGCTGGGATGGTGGACCGTCTGTGCCGGCTCCTCCGCCTCCTGCCCCACAACCGTGCTGATTCCGATGTTCCCAGAGTCCTTGGTGGCCGACAGAGACAACGGCTTGGTTTGCGATCTGTGGACAAACTTGTGGATGCGCATGGGATTCAACTCTGCCACGTAGATCTCATTGCCGTCGGCGGTGACGGCCACGTCGTGCGGATTCTGGAACTGCAGGTTGTTGGGCCCAAACTTAGAGACCAGCTGCTTGCTGCGCATGCTCAGCACGAAGCCGTGCACCTCGTTATAGTGCTCCGGATGGATACCCAGCTCGGCGGTGGGTCCGTTCACTATGACCAGCTGGCCACCTGTGGCGGAAAAGGGATACATTCGGGGGTGAGAAAACTGCATCTCAATAATGAACTCTCGAGAGGCAACAGAATTTTATAGGGAGAGATTCTTGTAACACCTCATATACACCGATACCAGGAGAAGATTGATCCACTCACCCGATGCCGGGGTGTAGGCCATGCTGAACAGGCGGTCGCCTATCAGCTGGCTGTGGTACTGCGAGTGGAAGGTGCCGTTGCTGGAGAAGAAGCACTGCACCCGACCATTCTCGCGGTCCGCCGCACAAAGCAGCTCCAACTCCGGAACGAGGGTCAGGGCGTGGGGAATGGCAAAGTAATTCTGCGGCGCCACGTCGTACGAGACGCCAGAAAAGGAGTTCTGACCCCAATACAGAATCTGTTCGCCGGCCCGCGAGTACTTGAGGATGCGAGCATTGCAGTATCCGTCCGCCACAAAGAAGTCGCCATTGTCCAAAACCGCCACAGACGTGGGCTTGCAGAACTTCTTGCCAACACCGGGTTGGAAGGCCGATCCAAGCGTAAGCAACGGTCTTCCGTCGCCGCCGCGGGGCGCAAACTTAAAGACTTGATGCATGGCCACATCAGTCACCCAGACGTTGTCCTCGGGATCCACGGTCAGGCCGTGGGGCATGTAGAAGCTGGAGCGGGAGACGAAATAACGTTTAGTTTATAGTTTATATGTAGGTATTGATTTGTTGAGCTCCTTACAAGTTCTTGCCCCAATCGTATTGCACTGCTCCCGTCGCTGGCTCTAGCGCCAGGATAGTGCTCTCCCTGATGGGTCCGAGGGACTTCTCCTGGTAAAGGTTCCTGTTGTCGAAGGTCGACTGTCCCCAGACGCGGTTAACGCGATGAAAGATCACCACGTTGCCGGCCTTGTCGAAACTCACGGCCGTCACGGCGCCCAGCTTCACATTGTTCGCCGGCCAGGCATTCTGGTATGTATAAGCTGGGAATGGAACGAAGGAGGCGTGTTAGGAGATCAATGGCAGGATTCAGCATCCATAACAACAACTCACTGCTATTCAGTTTGGCCAGCTCAGTCTTGACATCGGGTATTGCCTTTTGGGGCGGCTGTGGCCAAATCTGTGCGGGCGCCGCACCGGCTCCCGATCCCTTGAGAATCTGCTGCAATCGCTCGTTATTGCTGTTGTTGATGTCCACATTCTGCAGATAACGTTGCGAACTTTGAGTCTGCAAAGGTGAATACCGAAATTAAGATTAGAGAGGTGAGCAAAAAATGCCACGGAGCACCCGTCCCGACGCACACACACTCGCATTCAAACAAAATCAATATGCAAAACATCTGTGGACACACAGCGCAAACATATGTTTCTCGATTCAGGTCGCATGATCCCAACTATTGACACTCTTCGCGTGCGCATCCTAATCAATGGCCGACTCGTTGACTCACCTGGGACGCTGCTGGGCGCAGGGCAACGGCGAGGAGGAGCAGGCAACAGATTGCCAAGGAGCTGCGGCTGCCCAGGCATTTGGCGCTGTCGGTGGAATGCATCGCTTTGGAATTATCTCCTGGAATAGCAGCTGGAGGACTTAAGGCAGATTGAGAGATCAAATTCCGTGCGACTGTGCTCGTAAACAAATGTCTCGTCTCGGAATTACTATTACGATTATGACGCGGCCATCTTTGCTCGCGTCTCTAGCGATTGACTGTTGAATGAGATGTGCGCAAGGGCGTAGGTAGAAGGGATTTTCCGGGGTTCTGTTTTACACACTTCCAGTGTGGCCGTGCAAATGTATTTTATGGTCCTGAATAAAAAAAAAGCTATCGTATTTACCTGAAATTAAATGTTGGCTCGAAAAGCTGGCACTTTATTTGGAGAAATACATATATAGATTTAATATATTGATATTTAAAATCTTAACCCCTGTTATCACAATACACTACGCCTCTTGCTTGAACAGCTGTTGTGAGGCGTTAGTACATTTTTAAGTCGCTCTTGAACTTTTGTTTACTTCCGCGTTCAAATTAAACTCTGCGAAAATGTCGAAATCAGACCTGGACAAAAGCATCGAGTTAATTACAAAGACCGAGGAGCTGGCCGACCAGATTCTGGCCAACAAGCAGGAGCTGCAGGCCATGGACAAACGGCGCCAGGAGACGCGACAGGCAATGCGGCAGATAAATAAATTGGAGGACAAGAAAGTTTGGATCACCATTGGCAGCATGTTGGTCAAAATGCAGCGGGAGAAGGCCTTGGAACTACTCAAGAAGGGTGAGCGAAGGTTCCTCATACTATATATCAGGATATCAGCAATTATTTTCCGCAGATCAAGATCAAATTGAGCAGCAAATAAACCTGATTTACTCAGATCAAAAGGTGCTAGTCAACAAACATCGTGATTTGGAGTTTAAATCGCCCTACTCAGGCACTCACTTGAAGGCACTGGAAAGGACTGAGTTCGATGCACTAAAAGCTAATCTACCATTGCTGTAAAAATTGTTAATTAAGTACAATTTATGTAAAAAAAAATTTTGTTTTGGTTTGTCAAGCAATGTGACCGCGGGAGTGGCGGCAAAATATACCAAAGGTAGTTAAGATTCTTTGAGAGAATGGCAAGGATCAAGATTTATTGATTTAAGAAATGGTTGTGGATCCGTATTTACGTAGCCACAAGGCAAACAAGTTTGTATTCAAAAAATGAAGCATTTCACCAAAATGCAGTGCAGAAATTCGATTATTATCGATTGTTTTTAACTTCGATAACATCCGTCCGATTTTAATAGAACTGAAATTCCTGTCAAACTTTTTGCGACTTTTGACGCACAGCCTGACGGCAGCCAGCAAAGCTATATTACCTAGCCCCGGGTAAGTCAGAAATTGTAACCAAGAATGCCTCTGCAACTGATCTGCGTCCCAAACTCTAGGCCTTGTCGAGGACCTTCAAAATGGAATCCCACCAAGAGAATCTGTATGTTTGCATTAACGGCTCAGACCTCAGGACCCCGTCAATTTCGCTGAACCTGTTCCAGTCGGAGGCAACGGCAACCCACCAATTTTTCGTCAGCAATGTGGGCCTGCTAAAGGATGTGGTTCGATCGCCTCTCTTTATGGTCAGAAATTTGCAGTGGAGGATAATGGTCATGCCCAACGAATTGGGATTGAGCTTCTACGTGGAATGCATTGGACGGAATAATTCTCCCAACTGGTCGTGCAACGCCACCATAGAATTGCGGCTATTGACCAACGTGCCAGGCGTAGAGCCCTTTGTCAGGGGACCTATTTCTCACCTGTTTAAGGAGGAGGAAAACGACTTTGGATACAAATACTTTATAAAATGGCAGAAACTTCTTCACATGGCCAACGACTATATAATCTGCAAGGGAATCCTGCTGGAGGCGCAAGTCATTGCGGATATTCCACAACACCTGGAGGACTAGAGCTGACTCGACATTAATCAGGAAACCATCCAATTCCTTTCAAATTCTAAACAATTTTTGTTAAAAAGTGTATGCATACTGTGGTTAGTATACAAAATACACTTTGCCCATAACTTAAACGGTTGCCAATTTCCATTTTTATTGGGAAAACTTGAATTTAATTAAACTAGCAATGAAAAGTTGTCGATAGTTTTAAATCGAAGTTTGCGCTGAACGATTGCACGGTGGTGGGAAACCATCGATATATGCGCGTTCCATCTCTAGTCGATACTATCGCGAGCTTTCCACAAGCTCTGGCCAGTGTTCCCAGATCAGGGGTTTTCCCCCTAGATTTGGGGGTTTTTTGATGTCCTAGGGTGAATTTTGCTCACCCAATTTTATGCTCTCTCACCCTTTATGGTGACTGTAGTTGTTGTTCTCTTTATTGCTGAAATTCCACTTGGCGCGAACAAACGTTAATTTAAATTAACTTATAAAGTGATTAAAACCAGTGGCCTTTTGGCAGTCTGAGGAAAAAAGCAACCATGAATTCGACTGAGTGAGTTCATTAATTTGTATTATTACTAATTATATTATATTTATATAATATTAATTTGATATATAACATATTTACTAAATATTTATATAAAAAAAAACAACAAAATTTAAATATATATTTGTAATAAATTTGTAAATAGCAATTAGTACAAAATAAATAAATTAAATACATCGAATTTATTGAGTTTTGATTTCATTAACATATTTTTTAAATTTAGGGGAAAGACTGGATTTTTTAGGAGGAAATAATGACTATTTGAGCTTTTTTAGGGGGAAAGCAAAATTTTCATCTGGCAACACTGGCTCTGGCCAGCACATTTGTTGTAGTTCGGTTCGTCGTTGTTGACTTGTTCGTTCCGCCGCCAGATTAAACCGATCTGATTTTGAATTGATTGCATTGATTTCGAAACTCGGACTCTGGAAGAATCGGGAAATAACTCAATATCGCCTGAATCGCTGGCAATATTTCCAACTGGCGAAAACGTGCGCTCTTACGTCGTGAGTGTGTGTGTGGTGAGTTCTCCTCTCCCACTGGCCCCCTCTCTCTCTTTCTCTCGTTTCCTCCTGCCCCCCTTTTTGGCCCACGCTTGGCTCAGCGCGCAAAAGTAAATTTTAGTGCAAATAAATTGCTTTGCTTATCTCAAAGCGCGCGCTCGCATGATGAACATGTGCCTGTGTATATGTCCGAGTGTGTGCGGAGTGAGTGCGAGTGCTGTTAATTAATTTACAAAACATAAGTGCGAAAAGGCGACAGAAAAACAAAAACAACAAACAAACAAGAAACGGTAGTTGCATGTGGGGCAATTCGCCCACCTAAAAGCACCCCCCGCCCCCGTGAACTGCAGCCTGCAGCGAGAAAACGAAAGTTCTTTTACATGTAACAAACAACAACAACAACAAACACACGTAAATACTCTGAGAGAGCAGGGAGAGCGCTGCAAAGCAAAGTGAGAGAGACAGCGAGCCAGAGAGCCTCTCGGACACTTGGCCTTGAACTTGTGCGACGGTAAGTTGAATTTGCCTTTCTGTTTTCCTGCCTCCTCTTCTTCGCTTGCACTTCTTGTAACACAGAGTCCAAAGTCGATTGCATTTGCATTGTTTTTGGTTGCCCACAAGAAAGCAGGTAGAAAAAGCGCCCTGTCCCCGCCCCAAAACTCTCTTTTGGTTCCGGTTCAAACTCGAAATTCCGACTTAATAGTTTTGTTTTGCATATCAGATAATTTTATCCCAAATGCAGCATAGAGTTAAGTGGCAGTCTCTCTTTTCCTGCCCCCCCATTGTCCGTCTCTCTCTTGCAGTCTTGATAAGCCGACAATTGACGGGCATGACGAAGAGAGTCAAAGGAATCATGAGGCGGGCATTGCCTCCCCCACTTACTATACACTGCGAGAACTTGAGTAACACTTATTAGCAATTATTACCTCAGACACTTGCAATGCACTTGCGCTCGCGTTGTGCGGCTGTGTGAGTACGTGCGAGAAAACCCCAACGAAATGCTGTTACAAAATAACTGCTCGGGTAACTGGGATTTTCTTTTGTTTAATTATTGTAATTATTTTATTTACATGCTAAATGTTTAAAACACACAAAGTTTCCACTGTGTGCCTGTGGAAAATCTTCAGTTATTTTAACGATATTAATACGATCTAAAGATAAATAGTAGCGTTTCATGTTGGGATTATAGTTTCCAGAATATGAATCAATTAAGGCGGGTTTTAATGTTTTGTATAATATAAACGAATTCTGAACTTTAGTTCTTGAGATAAAAAAATTTATTATTATTTTTTATGAAAGTGCTCTCCATGGCATTTTTAAAGTTATTCTTGTCCTCTATTATCTAAAAGTCGAAGACTACATTAACAGCTGTAGAGTAATATTTATTTGTTAAATAATCAATTATATAAAAGTCTTAGTCTTGTTTCACTATTCTGAAGAGTAAGAATAATCAAAATCTGTATTATTTTAACCTTAATTTGATAGTTATTGGCTAAAGATATTAAAGGAATTTTATTAAAGATATCCAATAATGTCTTGATTGTGGAATATTTATCATATTTAATCATTATTAAGAGATGTTGATGGAAAGTTCCATTAAAGTGTCTGTCTGGCTGTAGAGTAATATTTATTTGTTAAATAATCAATTATATAAAAGCCTTAGACTTGTTTCACTATTCTGAATAGTAAGAATAATCAAAATCTGTATTATTTTAACCTTAATTTGATAGTTATTGAGCCAATCCAAAAATGGCTAAAGATATTAAAGAAATTTAATTGAAGATATCAAATAATGTCTTGATTGTGGAATATTTATCATATTTATTCATTATTGAGAGATGTTAATGGAAAGTTCCATTAAAGTGTCTGAGATTCTTTTGACTGGCATTTCAATTGTTGCGCCATTATTAAGTCTCGAAATCGAATTTAACAGAAAACCCTTTTCCCCAGTTGGCGCATGCAAACATAGCGCTTATTGAGCTTATTGTCACTTTTTATGCCATAATATAATTGTTCAATAAGCTTACAAGCAACGGGAGGAGAACAAACAAAATGCCAATAAATAAAACAAGTTTTCAAAGTACACGAAAAATTCAGAATTGCCTTTGTTGTTGCTGTCGTCAACTTCTAATACTCCATCGGTGTCTCTGTATTTACTTACACATCTGTGTGTATGTGTGCTTTAATATAATTTGTAAAAATATGCGAATTAATGTTGCGATGGAAGGAAACAAGTTTTAAGCCATTTATTTGTTTGAATTTCGTTTGTGATTAGGAGGAGGAAGTGTGCGATTGAGTCAGCCGAATGGAACGCAGCAAGTGCCAGGGAAATGCACGTGTCACTCGGAAAAACAAAGGCAATTTTGATGATAAAACCAAATTGACAACAAAACGGCAACAAAGTATTAAGGAATTCTGTGCAGATTGTGAGCGCTTTTCCCCTCACTTTTTTGCTGTACATTAAGGATCTGCGGCAACTTGAGGAATTTTCGTTTCGTTTTTTGTAAAATATTGCCGGCCAGGCCTGATTAATTATGGCTTGTCCGCCGTCGTTGTCGTTGTCGTTCAAAATACTCAACTAGGCGTCGTTCCTCGCTATGTCTAGTGTGCTTGTGTGTTGTGTGTTGTGTTGGGGGGTTTACTGTCTTGTTGTTGTCCACTGGGTGTGTGTTTGGTGTGTGTATGCGCGAGGGGCGTGCGTCCAGTTGAGTCCGGTTTCGTTTCGTTTGGCAGTTGCAAGTGCACCACGGCGCTTGGAAATACCCTGGCAGTGGGTATGATGCGCTGGCAGAGACATTAAGGATAGTCGAGGATCTAAAGTCTGGATCTACATTCCTCCATACACCTGCTCTGTAAAGCTTTCCGCAGTTTCTTGGGTTAACTCTTTATAGTTGGAATAAAAGTTCTCAGTTTTCTAAGCTCATACATACAATTAATTGCAATGTTTTTTTTTATAAAAAAAAAAAAAAAAAAAAAAAAAAAAAATGGATTTAACCTTTCTACGCGTTGTCTTAAAAGTATTCTCTAGCAGTTTAACGAGTTTAGTATAAATTTTATACTTCAATCTATCGAATGTATACTCCAAAGTTTAGTTTCTATACTCTATAGTTTCAATTGTGTATTTTTGAGTATTATTTTTATACGAACCTACACAAAATTTCGATAAAATATCGCGTTAGCTGGAATTTAGTGCTTTTCTGTTTGTCGCGATAGTGATTATTATGAAATATTGGGGCAGATGAGTATAAAATGTATACTTTCGTAGTATTAAATTGATAAGCATCTTATTAAGAAATTTTTCATACTCAAGAGTATAGAATTCATGTAACAATCGTATAGGTTCTATGATGATTTTTTTTGGGAGTACGAGAGATTAGTTTAGTTTAGTTTTATTAGAAAATTGGATCGAATAAAATTTTGCAAAATCAGATTAAATATTGACAATGACATTAAAGATTCAGTGATTATGTATATATTTTCCATTACGTCAGGTTTTCGGGAAAATACAATCATGTTTTCGATCTTCTTTTACTACAAATATATGCATACTAGCGGAATTTTATTTTATTTCCTTTAAAATAACAATTTTAAAGGGGGGTAAATTATGACCCTTGGTAGGTTTGCCAAACCTTAACATTGTAAAAAATATATCAATACATATAGTATTTAACTTTAAAGGGTACCCAAGGGGTCGGCTACTAAAGAGAAGCCTATCTTTCTGGTTCCGCGTTGATTTTGATATTGCATTTTTGAAATTTCAGGCACGTTGCAGGTAAAAACAATGGTGGCCGGTGTTGTTGTAGTTGTCGCCGATATGTTTGTTGCTCTGCATTTAATTTTTTTTGCTATGCGGCGCTTCCACTCTTTTCGCTGTTTACCAAAGATGGGATCTAAAATTTTCCATACACATGCTTTCCTTCCCCCCTTCCTCTTCCGCTTTCTATTCTTTGTTTGTTTGTGTTAGATTGTTAAGTAATATTAAATGAATTTGCTTTAAATCGGACAGCTGATTTGGCAGCAGCTGACTGCGAACGGAGAGGGCAAGAAGAGAGGCAAAGAGAGCCAGGGCAAACAAACATATTTGACAGACTAACTGGCGGAATTTGTTTTTTGTATGCCGGAGTTAGGTGAAAAGGGGGCGGGCGGGGGATGGATCGTTCTATCAGTTTCTGCGCCGCACTTTACACATGCGTCACACACACATACACACGCATGCCCTCGAGAAATTCAATAATAAAACGCAGAATATGATAATCAAGCTGAAAAAGAGGAAAACAAACTCACCACTGACTGTTTATCAAAGAGAGCGAGAGAAGGGGAGAGAGAGAGCAAGCTTTCTGACACACCGACACATAAAAGCGAATTGAGTTAGGAACTGGCCAGCTCCTCGCCTCATCCCACCCCCTCCGTCCAGCCCACTCACAGCTGGGCCACTTGTTGATGAGAGAGAGAGAGAGCAATGCGCGAGAGAGCGAAACTCACCACACTGGGGCATCGATTGTGGTGGCCTTAGCGGCAACAACAAACCAGCAAGCCGCCCTTTTTTCCGCCGCAAAAGAGAGCCAGCTCCTTTGCTAGGTCCTCTCTGGCTCTCTCTCCGTGAAACTTATCAAGGTCGTTGGTTGGCTTGGCGTCTCTTTTTTTCGCTGTTGTAAGCGGGTTTTTCTACTTGTCCGCCCTCCCACCTCCCCCTTGCCCGCTCTGCAGGTTTACCATCATCCTTTGGCAAAAAAATTCTTTTGCTTTTATGTTATTGGGTTTCTCCTGCTTTTTGCTGTTTCGCATGCCTTTGGCTTGTTATTCGTTATTGCGCTGCTTGTTGGCTTGTTGTTGCTTTCCTGCCTCTCCTTGCCGTGCACTCGAAGAAAATGAATAGAGGTCCTGAGAGCCAGAGACCAACCTGGCTACATATTAAAGGTTTATGCGTTTGAAAACCAATAGGAAGTTCACTGGACTTGATAAAATGTGAAGTGATAAAAAACCCATTTTTATCTCTAGACAATAACAAGACCGATAAGACATTTTTACATAATATTTGATAATCATAATAATAGCAAGTAAGAAAGCTACAGTCGACTGTGCTCGACTGTGAGATACCCGGTACCTAAACGTTTGCGCTTCACACTAAAAGGCAAATTACAATTGTACATACATACATTGTACATACATACATTGGCGCCATTATATCGCACGGCCAAGGCTTGAATGCGCCACCTGTCGGCTACAGCTTGCAACAGCAGTGCCTTAGGGCGGTGTGTTAAAATTCAAACCTTATTGCTAATATCTCCCATGTTTATC